>UZAN01054010.1:5508-15946 GCA_900618425.1 Echinostoma caproni
CTTTTATCCAAATGGGCAACCAAAAGACAGCAACCAAAACCGGCGCACGAAAGTGCATGGTTAATGGTTGAAAAAACTGAAACATTTATTTATTCGCACGCTTTTTCGTAAAAAACATGTATTAGGTCACTGTGAATAGTTTGTGGCCTGGCGTCGGCTGAAAGTGTTTGAGTAGGGTTCACTGTGGATCAGTCAAACGCATTGGACGTTCTGCAGTTCAAGGATCGCACGTTGTTACACGGTGACTGAAAAAGCTCTGTTTGCAGCGGAATAAATCAAGGTTCTGACGGTCAACTGTGATTTTTTGTCTGCATTACAGCTTGCTTGTTTTGCACAATCCTACTGGTAGCAATTAGCCAGTATCACATAAAGCCTATTTTCAAAGGTGTCACACAGTCAGTCATAGAGCCTCGTGTTGTATGACTTAAAATTGTGTACCACTTTTTCACGTGACCTATCGTCAGTGTCCTTGACGAGAGAAAAAGCAGCCTGATCTACACTCCCAGTGGAAAGTAGACGAAGTATCCGTGTTGCAACACATATATCTCTCCCTCCCACTGAAATCAACACAGTCGAACAACTGATCAGGCGAGAGATCATAATCAGCTGAAGAGCATTTCCACATCGCAAAATATCTCTGGGCACACAAAGAAATTTTCTTTTCAGTATCACGGAGGTACCACTCACCCAAAACTACTACTAACATTAATGGACTTGACTAGGTACCAAACCATCCCCCAAGGAGAGGCTCGTCTGGTACCGAGCGATTATCCTGCTTCTACCGAAATTTCCCCTAACCAATCACCAGGTCCCTCTTGACACTACCGTGATGGTGGTGATGATGATGATGGTGCTGGTGGTGGTGGTGGTGATGATAGTGGTGGTGATGGTGGTGGTGGTGGTGGTGATGGTGTTTTTGATGATGATGATGGTGGTTCGGATGGCGGTAATGACGTTGGTGGTGATGGTGGTGGTGATGATGTTGGTGATGGTGGAGATGGTGGTGTTGATGGTGGTGTTGATGGTGGTGTTTATTGTGATGATGTTGATGGTGGTGGTGGTGGTGTTGGTAGTGGTGATGGTGGCGATGGTGGTGGTGATGGTGTTTGTGATGGTGCTGGTGATTGTGGTGATGATTATGATGTTGGTGGTTGTTATGGTGGTGGTGATGATGATGGTGGTGGTGTTGGTATTGGTGATGTTGGTGGTGGTGGTGATGGTTGTGTTGTTGATGGTGGTGGTGGTGATGGTGTTTTTGATGATGGTGATGGTGGTGGTGATGGTGTTGGTGATGGTGATGATGGTGATTTTAGTGGTGGTGATGATGATGGTGGTTGCGGTGATGATGTTGGTGGTGATGATGTTGGTGGTGATGATGTTGGTGATGGTGGTGTTGATGGTGTTGATGATGATGGTGGTGGTGGTGATAATGGTGGTGGTGATGATGATGGTTGTGGTTTTCGGGGAGGAAAAGTAGATTAGATTAACAAACGTGACTTATCACTGCCATAAGCAATTTAGGACACTGAACTTGTTACCACTTTGACCTCTGGAAGCAGAACTGTGCCCTAATATGGCCTAGAATCGCCTCCGATCTTTGTTTGCGGCTAACTACTATTCGTTCCATAGACTCATCCCACAGACGGAGCTAACTGCGAATAGGTAAACATCCTAAGCATAATGTACCTACGCAGTGGACAATATGTCCTTTGAGTCAGCCATGAGGATCGAGATCCGGTCAAAGTTTGCCACTATCTGTGGAGGCTTGATTCAATATGCATTGTTTAGTCGAGCAATACTCAACAATCACAATCGATTTTCACATATCACTTTAACAGACGGCCACTATCCATGGAAGTAACACTAGCTTATCTGTAGTCTTCCATTCACCGCAAGTCGGATTCTTTTCTCATTAGTTTACCGACTTCGTGTGTACTCATTTCACCTGCTCTTCCTCATCTGTTGCGCTTCATTATCACCCAGCGCTCAATCAGTTTCCATAAAGGCGGTTTAATGCTCTATCAGTTCTCTTCACTCCTAACTGGATATGCACTTCATTTGTGACTCTAATCTAAGGGGGGGGCTAAATTTGATCAGCTTGCTAAGTTTCGCATGAATCCTAATTGGTTTTATCCATCAGTAATGTAGCACTTCGGAGGTGTGAATTTTCCACCAACAGTTTGTGTGTTATCCGTGTTGGTGCCAGTAAACCATGTCCAGCGGTAAACCTGTCAGCGTGTCACACACACACATACACCAAAGAACGGCCTCCGAGGCACACTGTTGTGCAGCTATCTCATCTGGTTTACTGGAAATCGTGACTTGTGCATATGACCTATCGAACCTGGAGACGCACAGTTCGGAGTCTGGTAATTTACAACTAGGCACACAACTGAAAAAGTCAACCAATGGAATCGGTTTCGGACAGGCCAGATTCTCAATATAGCTCATATTGCATGTATGCATACATCTGATTTTATATAGTTGCAGCAGCATGCGTCCAGAATTGACTGTGTGGCCTTTGATCCTTTTTTGTCCTATCGCGTTTTGTGAACGGGTCCATAGTTATGAATTGTTCGTCTTTCCGATGCCATGTCACGTGTTTGTTGTCCGTTATTTTTGATTGTTAATGTATACAAACCGATTAGGAATACTTAAAATAAGTGGATTCATGTTATACTGCACTGGGTGTGGTTTTCCTCCTCACTGCTTTAAAACAAATTACATGAACTTTCCAGCGAACCCTCAATCCTGATGTTCGAATCGCGCGTATCTGAATCCGACCGAAGTCGGTTGAAACACGGGATAACTTTTGGATTTTCAAGTTAACACGTGACCAAGGGCATTGTCTGGAATTCCCGAAACAAAATAGCTGTGTTGAATCCCCGAACTCGCTCGCATCTGCATGCTTATCATCAACCAGAAACAACGTCATTCCATGCCTGGTCCGTCCAGGGCGGTTAATCGTACGATAGTTAGCAGTCAACTTAGGGAAAGACTCATGGATTAGAATTTTTTTTCTCCTACCGTAGTTTTGAATGTATTTCTGTTTTTTAATCGCCACATCTGTACCGTACAAGTTCGTAAATTGCTTCAAATACACAAAGCACTGGGAATGTGCTTCACATGGATTTCTGTTTTTGTACTTCCTTTTTTGAAGCAGTGACAACAACAGCTGCATGTACCAATTCAGGACAATCTGTTTTTGTGTGTGTCTGGCGTTTCCTAATCTCACATAACCGTTCCGGTATGGTTTTGTCACGTGACTGACTCTACCGGGCTTCAGTCATATGACTATGCCCCAACCGTGACCTTAAGCAAGTAAATTCCCTCTGACCCACAATGCGATCTGATTGGATCATAGTCCGCGATCTGCGGCTCTTAAAATCTCTCACCCCAACACGAGACTGTTTGATTGCCGGCTTGTACATTTTGTAATGCTCTTGGTGTTACGTCCAGTTCATTCGAGGGCGGATGGTACTCCTGCTACACAGTCGAAGTTCACTGGGCCTGTCTGAGACTCACAGCTGTAAAAAAGGTGTGATTTCTCGCTCGGGTTAGCTGGGCAGGCACCAGGTCCCTTGTTGCGGCTGAACCATTCGACCGATCGGTAGTGTGATTTTCGGGGCGGTACAGGAGAAGGATAGGTTCCGAATCCCATGCAGCCCGTGTTGGTAGAGAATAAGTTGTGGAACGGTGCGCCATGTGGGAAATTCCGAATGAAAAATGCTTAAGCGATTATGACACTGAACCAACGCTTGACTCGTCTAAGATACACGCGCTATCTTTCGAAGCGGGTTCGGTAAAGAGATAATCATAATAAAACTTTGAACTTTTCTTAATAACGGACAACAATATCTCCTGATGTAGGCTCACGCAAAACTCTTCTTGATTTTTTTCTAACTGGTTGTTTTTGCGTTGAACGGTCTGACTAACTACCTCTGAGATAGAATTCCGAAAGAAAGAACAAATATTACGGGAATAATTATCTTCATATTTTAAAAGATGTTCCATATGTTTTCCATTCTGCTGCTTGCATAGCAAAATCCGGTGAAGATAGTTTTCCTCCACCTTCAGAATGGTAGCAGATTGAATACTTTCGCACTTCGCCACAACGCTCTGTTTAAGTTCCTCGATAGTTCTCGGTTTTCGGGAACAAACCGTTCGCTTCAGATATCCCACAGAAAGAAATCCAAGGGGGACAGATCAGGTGACCTAGGAGGCCGATCGTTTGGTCCTCCTCTGCCAATCCATCTGCGGTTAAATTCCGTGTCGAGGCAACTTCTCACCACCAGAGCATTGTGTGGCAGTGCACCGTCATGTTGGAACCAAACTATCGTACCAACTTCAGTTTCTATACGCCTGATGGCAGGTACCACATAAACTTGTAACATTTGCAAATATGAAGCATCTTAAACAATTTATTAAGCAAAATTGTTCTAACCAGTTACGTAACCATTGGGGTGATGTTTTCGAATGCACAATGAATTACAGAACGATCTGAAAGCGCATACACCCATTACTGTAATGTTTATAGTCGGTCAGAGCTCAGGATTTAGCATGAAGCTAGAGTGAGATAAAGCCGGTTAGCAACTGAATGTCAAACGGTTTATGCATCCGACACATTTCAAAATACAAATGGTATGTGTGGATGACTGACTGACTGACTGACTGCCGCTGACTGACTGCAGCTGACTGACTCACTCACTCACTCAATCACTGACTGAATGACTGACTGACTGACTGCAGCTGACTGAATGACTGCCGCTGACTGACTGACTGACTGACTGACAGACTGACTGACTGACTGACTGACTGACTGACTGCAGCTGATTGACTGACTGACTGCAGCTGATTGACTGACTGACTGCAGCTGACTGACTGACTGCAGCTGATTGACTGACTGACTGACTGACTGACTGACTGACTGACTGCAGCTGACTGACTGACTGACTGTGACTGACTGACAGAATGACTGACTGACTCTGACTGACTGACTGACTGACTGACTGACTGTCTGTCGAAAGAAATATGAATGAATGAATGAATGACTGCCTGACTGACTGCAGCTGACTCAGCGACTGACTGACTCCCCTGACTGCAGCTGATTGACTGACTTATTGCAGCTGAATGACTGAATGACTGACTGACTGACTGACTGAATGGGTAATCGTTTCGCTCATGCAACGTGACTGAACATCGAGAACAATGCGATTCTCTGATTGTCACACATCTCCTTGTCACAGTTTCGATTGATTTCAACTAAACCTGCCATGCCTTCTTGCATGTCGAGTCGATAAAATTGTTTTTTTTTTTAAACTATCTTGACCCAACCCTAAGGCAAAGGCCGAAACAAGTGATTTACAATAATAGGCGGCCTACGGGTTCACCAAATTTGCACGTTTTCCTCCACTCCGTTTTTCATGTAACAGAACTGAACACCTCCACTATTTTTGTTGTGCTGGTTTTCTATAGTAGTGAACCGTTAATGTTAGCAACCAGGGGACGTAAAAAAATGCTTATGTTTCTTCATCTCTGTCTCCGCCGAATTCATGAGTCATTTCACCCACCCAACTCTTATTTGCAGTTGTTCATATTCAACTGTCATCCTCAGTACATTGTTCCCGTTTTTTTAATCTTTTGTTCCAAATCCACCCCATCCACCCTCTCAAACCCCATGCTACCTGAAATTGAACCCACACCACGGTCTGAGAGAGCACACGAACTGGCAATGGGAAAAATTCGGAGTCGTCCATGTACATAAAACAATCATGAAGTAAGTTCATATCATTAAAAACACTGGATCGACAGAAAGATCGATCGATCACGTGAGACCGGATGGGAGTGATCTGAGGTCACTCAACACAACTTGATGCGGTTTGATTTGAAATCTCGTGATACCATTGTGGTGATCCAGACTTCCGTGACCGTAATCTATGCACGACCAGGTACAGTTTCATATCATCCAATCACCGTTCACGAAGCTCGACCAATGGTATACTGGGCGAACGTGACATCCAAGTTAGTACATATGATGCGTCGGCGCAAACGTTTACGTAATTGGACGACGGCCCTTCAACCACTCATATGAGTTATTTCCTTCTATAAAACATGCTCTAATTCTCTCAATAAAGATAAGCATTTTCTGCTATCAATTCCTCGTGTATTTCATTGGTGTCCGCAGTTTGGGTTGGAGCCAATTCAGTTCTGAACAGTACAGTATGGATTCTCGTATACCTAAATTCAGTACTATTCTGATTACTACAACCATCCACTATGGCTCCTAGATGTTTTAGCCTGGCTAGTATGAATTCACCTATCGATTCTTTCAGTTTTTTTCCGAATATCCATGAACTTGAGGTTATTTTTCTTTACAATTCTAGATATTTCAAATGGGAATTCGTCGTGCATATAGCAAATGAAGCGTGAACTGAAATGCTCGGAAGCACTGGACAGCTGTTTCGACCTGGTTGGGTCTCATCAGCAGTGCGAATCCATCGACCCGACGGGGGATCGAACCCGGGAATTCATGGGCAGAACGCAAGCGTGCTACCCACTACGCCACCGAGCAGCTGATCAGACCGTTTTTCATTTTCCATTTACACGATATAGCACAACCCATCTTTGAAAGTTTGTTGCGGGCCACGGACCCTACTCAACTCAGCACTAGCCTCCGGGGTTATGACTCGGTTGGAAACATTCACAACCGGACTGATTATTTCATGTGAGTAATGGAGGATTTGGTTAAATTTCAAATGGGAATTCGTCGTGTATATAGCTTTTCAGTTCACGTTTCATTTGTTATATACACGACGAATTCCCATTTGAAATTTAACCAAATCCTCCATTACTCACATGAAATTCTAGATATATAGATATATATTTTATTCTTGGTCAGCGACAAGAAGTACTTGATCTACTCCCATTTTGTTTTTCACGTTCATCTAGTTAAAGCTATTCAAATGATTCGATTAACTGAGGAGGATGGGGAGTGAATGGAACAAGGGGAATTATAATCGAGAGGTAGTCGCGCGATTTAAACCCGGACTTGTTGAAAGTACCATATAATGGCCACGCTCACCCCGTAAAAGAACCCTAAACAGTTTATATGTTCACCCGCCCCCCCCCTCCCACTGCTTTTCTGCTCACCCAGTTTTCATACCGGCCCGAGGTGAGGGGGGGGGGGGAACTTCATACTTGATGCCCTTCCAGCCTCGGGGTAAGCGATTGACAAATGTGCTATCTTGCACTGCCCTTGATTTGTCTGAGCAGGGGTGTTTTATCGAGGTGAGAAGGTAAGACGCTAACAATTGTGAATATCAATGGGAACACAGGTTGTAGGCAAACATTTGTCACTCGTTCTCAAAGCGAACGACATCACGTATAAGCGTCACGACGACCCAAATCAATTGTCAACGTTTACGTAACCAGTGCTTATCGGAACATGAGAACGAGTGACAAATGTGTCCCTATCCCATCCCCTTGACTGTTTGACTGCAACAGAACACTTTCTCATTATTTTCTCACATAAATGTGTTTGCACTGACTTGATAAGGAACTCTCATCGAAAACTTATGTTCGCCTACAACCTGTGTTCTGATTATGACTATGGGTTTATTCTGTGAATTGGATATAAATGGTTGGCAAACCACTGGCAATGAGCTCGTTCAATTGGGAGTTAACGGATCCTGTCTCCAAGCTACACAAGATTAAGCATGTTGTTTACGGGAAACTTATTTGTAAAATAGGGAAATCATTTTATTCCATTTTTCGTTTATTAGGAATATAAATGTACAGCAAAGTTTCAAGAAGAGGGGCGCGGCTATTCAAATTCTACCCGAAGGAAACCCAGGACTGGACAAGACATGCGGTGGTGGCGCGGGTTGAACTCAAGAACTCCAGGTCGCTATGTTGACCGCTTTAATGTCCTGGCCATCAACGTGGACGCGAAACTACTTCAGGCTCTCCAAGCTCAGCGCAGTTGATACGAATGAGTTACATAGTATTTCCCGGCTCATATTCTCGTGTCTAGTGGCGATACGAAGACGTGTGGCAACGGATCACGGGATGGCGGGAAAGCGGGATCGACGAGACAAATGCTGAGGGCTTCGGATACCGAGAAATCACTTGCAGACAGGTTCTCCTCTGTGGATCACAATTTACGATTTAAAAAAAAACGTGAAAAGCAAACGAAACAAATCAGTTTCAAAAACTGACTTGACAAAGGCTTTCCAAGAAGGTCGAAACGTTGTCACCGAAATCTTGTGTTTTGGTATTCACATTGTGGCTAAAACAAACTTGATTCTATTGATCAATAAGTTTGTTTTGAGTGATTTATACTCAAAAGAGGATAAGAATCTGTAGTATTCGGAATAGGAATCGAAATCGACTAGCGCGAACTCGGTATCGGACTGAAAACCCACTGAATAGCGCAAAGTCAGGTAGAACCAAGACGGGCTGTGGATACAGTTAATTCTATTCAGAAAATCATGGCAATATATATTACAAGCAACAAACAATCATTGGTCGATTCTTGCGTGTCCACTCGACAAGGATATGGTTTATCTGTTTGCCTTCTTGCACTCAGCCAATCCGGATGATGCCAATTGAGACCACAGGGTTGGTCGGTTATCCCGCTTCTTGATTGGTTACCTGGAAACTGTACCGCGGTGCGTGCGTACTCGTTACACGATCACCACAGAATCACGGTGACTTTCTTTTCCACGTCTTAGTTAAGATTATACTATCTTTTTGTGTTGTCCAATGTGTTTCACTGTTCCGTCTCTAATCCACCCCAGTAGTTGTTTTCACTGCAATGCTGTATGATATACATATGTATAGTATATTGTATATACCTCTGTTTTTCCGATTATTGTTTCTCATCTATCGCATTATTTTCTATCATAACAATAGTCCGGAAACTTATTTTCGGACAATCCCTACGGTGTGGGTAAATTTTCTCAGAACCGCAGCGGTACGTTTTCACGCAAATGTGCAACTCGCTCTCTCTCTCTTTTTGTGCTTATCTTTTTATGTAAACGATCTTGTATATAATTTTGGGCAAAGTGCAAACTAGAATTAATGCAGACGACTGGGGTCAGATATCGTCGTAAAACTCACAATTTCTTCGTCATGTTAACGCACTGTTTGTAGTTCATATGTAAAATTTACATCAAACGAAACATCATTTGTTTTTGAATTTTTGTCGGGATTGAGCCCATTGTGTATCGCGACGAATCCGATTTGCTTTGGATAAAATGAACAACGGCTTTTATTATAATTTTATCGATCAGAAGCATAAATATATAATGTGATTGTTATTCAGTCTTACTACTACTTATTGGATTAGTCGGTATCGATTTCCTCGTTTGTTACATGTTAGCAAGCCAGCCTGGATGATAAATGTCTAGTCTGAAACTAAGTGATATCAAGTGGGTTATATTCTCATGATTTTGCAAAACAATCAATGATTTATTTGTTCTGTGACAAAGCAATCAGTCCAGATGGATTATATTACATTGTGCCCAAGCTGTATCGGCAACGGACAGACTGAACATTCTGTTTTCCTCACATCTTAAAGCGCACATTTAATCGTGGTTTTGGAACCGATCAATACGCATTGCCACCTGTGTTCGATTTTTTCACATTTTATTGATCCCGGTTTAAATTAGCTCCGGGAACAAAAATTGAAATTCAACTAGCATTCTTGTAAATGTCAGAGGTGAAACGAAAGTGGTATGCACACACACACACACACACTCGAGTCAAATCGACTGCAATGGGAAACATGTGACCTGTTTAATTATCAGGCAAATAATTAAGGTTAATTCCTAATAATCACCCAGAATTTCAAATGAATGAACTAAATAGTCCTAAATGCGATAGAGAAGTACCCCATTATCGATCATTACATGAATGGATTAGCGAAATAACTATCAGGTGATGTGAGAAACAAAAGGTCACAAAGCGACCAACGATGTAATTTAATTTGTCTTTCCTGTAGGTATGATGATATCTTTGTTTTACGGTCCAGTGCGTTAGTTCCGTGTGCATTAGTAGATCCAAGAATCGGAGATTGGCTGATTTATGAGAGATGTAAACTATCAGGTGATACGGTGCATTTTATCATGAAAAGTATTAGACAGCTGTGTGGACCTGATTCGGTTTCATCATCAGTGTGAATCCCAATGGGACTTGAACCCGGATTTCAAACGCAGAAAGAAAGCATAAAATAAACTCGATCACCGAGCAGTTGATCAGACGGTTTTGCATTAATGATTAAACCTAATGAGGTATTAGAAGCTTTTAAATGCTTCCCAGCTTATCGGTTTACGCTTCGTTCGCTTTATAAACGAATCAACTTTTCTGTTAGCATTATGTTCCACCTGATTGTTTTACTTTTTGTACTGAAAGAAATTAGAATATCAGAACGTCTTAC
>UZAN01054012.1:4085-15945 GCA_900618425.1 Echinostoma caproni
ATCCAAAAATCTGATTCAGCTGAAAACATCAGATTCGATTTTACATAAACCGTTCTGGTCTGCTAATGTTACCAGCATTTTCGCAAAATTCGTAAACTGTCCCTTTATGCATACAGGATCGGGAAAATAAGTTATTTTATAAATACATGCATGCTTGTCTAATTTCCTGCATCCTTCTAAATGAATTATACTACTACTCCGTATTTTTCCCTTGTTACATATAAAAAATTTCAATTTTTTCCGGATAGCTTGAGCTTTTGTCCAGATATAACAGAATCGATAAAACAAATTTCGTTGAGGTTTTGTTTTAAACCATTTCGACGGAATCATTGCTACCTCTCACCTGACCAGTCTCTTTGTCAATCATTCAACAAGTATCACCCAACTTATGAATAGACTGCCGTATTATATTTTTTCTTGTTTTGCAATAATCACTGCATTTTTATCGCTATATGTACATTAAAGAAGTTCAATAATTGTTATGAATGCACCCTATGGTTGCAGAAACTGATTCCCCATTCGACTTAAGTAAATCGTACGATTTTGTTTCGAAGTCTAATCACGACTTAAAGAAAGCATTATCACATTATTCTGGGGATAGTCATTGCAAAGTTATTCATGTACCCTGCCTTGTTCCGGTTGCTTTATTTTGTATTGTGTACCTGAATTTGCTGAGGTTGAGCAAAGGGCACCAATTTCAAATTGGTGTTATACTTTATTAGTATTCATTGTACCAAGATCATTGAGTTACTTTTACACTTTTCGATCCAAAACTCAATCTGATCCATCGTTTTCGTTGACAATAAGCCAAATGCATGTGATATCACACAGTTTAGTGCAAACTCGTCCGCAGGTTCGGTAAATGTGCGGTTTCCACTGCATGATGGAAGTGATCTAGCTCATGTGATCGCACGTCAATCTGAATCACTAGCCAGATATTTGGATAACACAGCGCTTGTGATAGTGATTAAGCTACTGAGTCAGATCCGTATTGAGGCAAAAGGAGGTAGTAGGCGCATGGCTATTACTTGACCGACAAAAGTGATGCGTTTCACGGGACTTCACCGAGATATATGATGTTATCTGTAGGTCAGATGCCAACTGCGGTTAAACCAAATTCTTATGTGCCACTGTTTCACCCACCTTCCGATGACTGCCGCGCCTTATTACTAATAGATTTCACCAACCATCCACCAGTACACGTATGTGATGTAAGTAACCACTCCATAACTTATTCGTCAGGATATTTTTTTGTGCGAATGTTCCGCGACGCGTGACCAGATTTTATACTGCGTACTGCTTTTCATCGGATGAAAGACAGATGCTCTCATCGCAAATCAACACACCGCTTACGTTGAAACAAAATAACTCAAGTTTAACACAACGCAAAATGAAAGTAAATCCGCCTTAGTTTATCCACTATAGAACAGTTAACTCATCAAAGCTGCTTAAGCAGTATCACACGGTCGCTCCTTTAGCTACTTGTTCCGGCAGCGGTATATCTTAAAGGATAAAGGCATAAATGATAGCAGAGTTAACAACGATGATTGAAACAGAATATTCATGAATCACACGGTCTAACCAAATGTTGCACCCCACAAAAAATGAAGTAAAGATATAATATCCCTGCACGCTTAAGAAAACCAATTCATGGGAGACCAGTCTCTCCTGAACGATAGGCATGTGCTCATTTATCAAACTGAAACAAAAAAGTAAATGTCCGTAAAACTATGACACATAGCGTTGCATTTTCGCGTATTTAATGATAACTACCGTACAATCAGAAGATAATGAGGGTTAACGGTAATAGTTCCTGTTTAAAGAATCCTAAAATAAGGTATGCCCAAAATCATATCAAGGGTCCAAGACAGAAAAGGAACCTATCGAGAAAAACACAAAAGTAAAAATCGGGATATATCTTCAACCAAAAATAAACAGAGGCAGTGATCCAAATGCTGTTCAGCAAACTGCTCTTCGAAGTCACCTTTACTGACCCGGTTCGAGAAATAGCAACATCAGGTGTTTTTGTTCCAAAGAAGTAGAAGTACGGAAAAAGGGTGAAGCGTGGTTCCCGATGGTCTTTACTCAATCACTAAATTTTAATCATAAACGTCAGAGTATACGTAACTTCATTTTTACCATTCATAATATAATTACTGTTGCTGTGTTATGCTAGATCGAGATGCCTAGTTTTGCCCTTCAAAATATTTGCGGGTTTTTCCGCAACGCAAATATTCTTAGAAGCTGAAGTAGTTACATTCCGCACATTTTATAAATTATCTTCCTCATAAAACGTGTGAATTGTTTAGTTATCCTTTAATCAAATAAGCTGGGAATATGCTATGTACGCCCTTGGAACCATTGCACGTTGTACGGTTTTCAACGTCACTAATTCAATTTAAATGTTACCATTCAGTTACTCATGAGTAGTCCATTTTACATTTCTTTGCCAATTTCTAGAGCAACGTACGTAAGGCCAAACGGACAAGAGACGGAATTCTAAAACATTCACCAGTTTTCACTGCTGCTCCATGCATCAAGCTTATAAACTCGTTGACTTGCACTGAAATACCTATTTAAATGTGCTCGTAATATACACACGAAGCCTGTAAATTCCTCTTCATTTTATTGATTTTGTTCTTATCCAAGTCCGATTTAAGATTTCGCTCTACTACTTGTATCACAAATATCCACTGCGCCATACCAGTTCATCGTATCAGGAGGAACGAAAGAACATCAGTGCATTTGGTTTCCAAATTCTTCGCTTTGTCAATCAATGTCCTACTAGCAAATGGCCAGTGTGACTCCTGTTAGAAATATGATCACATATGATGTTAGAGTTTATGAATTACAGTGGACGGTCTTATTTCACTCAATTTTATTTTTTATTTCACTCACTATCACGAAAAGCAAGAAGTGCATGTTTGAAATTTCTTAATTAATGTTCAGAACACGTGAAAGCAATTACGCTTTGGATAGAGTGTAAGGTGGCATACAGTGAAACCGTTTCCAAATGTTCAATATCTTATGGAAAATATTTTTAAATTCCGTTTTTATTACTGTACTTTCACTGCATTAAATTTTGGTTGTTTCAGATAGCATTCTTTGGCAGTTCAATAATCTGAGACTGCATGCGCAACATCTTCCCAGGTTTATTGTTTTGTTCGCACTTCGTGAATAAGGTCAGCTGCAACTACGCAACTAATGAGCTTTTGGAGGTCAGCCGGTTGAAATAAGTTATTCTTAACCAATTGTCAGAGATTAAACGCCGGGAGTTTATCATGTAAAATTGTTCCATTCACACCATCTTGCTGAGTTTTCAAAAAAAATCACAGACATTGAAGATATAAAACTTGTCGATAATGTACATTGCTCAAACAAATTTACAACTTGTTCCACTGATTACGTGAAATCAAGGGGTATTTTCTTACCACTCCGTGTGAAGCTTCGAAGTGAAAGTTTGTCAAAACGCGTAGTTGTGGGTGGGAAAACGCCATGGAGCAATCAAATAGCATATAGTTTTGTATGTTGTTGAATGCTTTCTTTTAGTCTAACTTTTTAATCGATCACAATACTCGATTGAATTTTGCAGATCAACGAATTGTGTTATCATCTTTGTTGAAGGGTAAATATATGGAAGTAGTGTATCAGGAAGATAGATTGATTGTGTGACGAATTCCTGGAGGGTAAAACTTGGAACATCAGATTGTATCAACTAGTAAAGAAGTCATTTAGTTGATTTACTGTTGTGGAATTGCTTAAAATGTATGTGGTTAAGAATTAGTATTAATAAAAGTTAATATTCAAATTAACCGACAACGTAAATTATACCCGTATCAATTGAAATATAATACGCAATCAAAACAAACTGAACAAAATATACTTGTGATTATTCAGTAAACTTACTCGTAGAAGTATTTGGGTCCCATTCTTAATACCAAATAATGTGGAAGTTATTATAATTACTAGTTGAATAGCAAAAGCATGTAAATTATAACTTACGGAAGGTACAATCAGAATGTTATTAACTGTCCAGTTGAAGCTACTGATGACAAGCCCACAAACACTTTCGAGTTTGTTTTAGGTTTTAGGTTTTCTGAGGTTGTCAGAAAACGCGTGATACGCCGGATACAACCTAAATGCACCAAACACTGCCGTGCGTGTTGTCAAATCAATTGAACAGGGTTTCGGCGTTGTTCAAAACAGTGACCATTTATCCAAGTCTTCTGGGGTTTTCCGTGATCTGATATCTAATCCTCTTGAAACACATCTCCCCTGGCGGTCCTTGCAGATCAGCAACATTCGGCATTCAGAGTATGACATGTGCTATTCCAAAACGTCTTAGTTTACATACATCCAGTAGTTTTGTTTTCAAGAGACTCCTATCCAACACGCCACTTCAATCAATCGATTGTTGTCAGCGTTCTATTATTTTGTGACATCGTTTATTCAATTCTTAAGACAAACAGGATGCGGCTTTTTTGTCTGTCTGACTTAGTACACCATTCGGTGAGACGATTGAATTTGTGCAGGTAAATTTGATCCCAGAGAACCACTGTTTTTGAATAGTCGCACTAAGAGGTGTAAGTAAATTATCCGGTTGCTATGGCGATAAGCACAGTTTGTTGGTCGTATCACTTATCATGTTCACACCTGGTACTCCAGATTTGCATAGACCCGACAACAAAAAGCAACGGGCTGATCTCGTGGATTCAGCAACGGAAATGATAGTAAGTCGGTTGTCCTCGATGACGACGGCATCATTCAGGTATTCTTGGTTGACGCATTGTAATCGCAGTCACTGCATTGCGTTTTCATTGTTCTCTAACTTTGCATCCCCAATGTGAATATATATGAAAGTATGAACCCAATTAAACATGAAAATATATTGTGCCACAGAGCACAGTATATAACAGCCAGTAGGGCTCGTTATAGTTTGATGTGAATTTTTCTGTATTGAAAATGATGAAATTGGTTTTGTTTCTGAAACTCTAATTGCGGAAGTGCCTAGAACCCATTACCTCAATTTGCTTAATGCATCAGAGGTCAAGGAAAGTTTACATCAACCAGAATTAATGGATAATTTAGTCCAACTGAATTCGTTCTTTATTCGCTGCTAGAAATTTCTCCAATGAATGGACCAGGCATATAATACATTCAGGAAATTTTCATGGCCAGAGAACGGTATAGTATCTTTACCAATATTTATCTAGGGTTACCATGGGCACATGCCCATTGCACGATTCGCCCCTGGTGCGTGAGTATCCAAGGAAATAAAGTGTCAAAGTTTACGGGACTTAAAAATAAGTATAATTACTTAGGTATCTCGATAGTCCATTCACACGTTATTCCCGTGACCACTGCCAATACAAGTTAATCATCATAGCAACGGGGAACGGGTAAATACAATAAAGTATTGACGAATGTCTCAATAGAAAAAAGCTTATTGACCATACGAACAACCACACAGATGTCTCTGATTCCTGGTATTGCGGTTGATATTTTCCAAAAGCTGTAGCGGTAAATGTCCTGTTTGTTTTTGGACCATTCAATTGTTATCAATGGTTGAATGGTTCCCGCTACAACAACGGATTTTAGGTACAGCCAAAGCCCTCTGCAGGGGTGAATGAATTTCGTTAGACAACTTGAAATAAGATTCAATAGATGGATCACTTGCTGATCTATATTATTTCTAAGGCTAACTCTGGAGCTCATCGATGCTGGCGTCGTCCAGTTAACAAGGATTGTTCATTGACCACCGGAAAAATTTTTCGGGTTTCCTGCGGACAATATAATTTACGTAAAAGTGCAATGACAAGATCATATACCAACAGATGTGTGCAAAGCAAGCAACCAATCATTTTTGTTTAAGTATGCTCATTGTTTCCGATAAATTGCGTTAAACTTGCGGTTCACTAAGGGTGACGTTTGTCACAGGTTTTGGTTCTTTATTTCCACTTAGGGAGATTGTCAACGCCTAATCAAATATGGATGCAAAAAGATTTCGGAAGGAATTTCTGAAAGCGTCCGGGACTTGCTTGTTTCAGGGAAATTTCATAAACCGTTCCTTTAGGACATTCATTATCCTGAGTATGTCTATGCTGCCTGATTATTTCATTTCGATAGATTTTGAGCAGATTCAGCTTACATGTGAGACAAGGGATAATTGATGAATTGTTTTTCTGTCTACTGGACATAAACCTGTGGAGGCGTGGCCATAGTCTGTTCTCTTTCTTTGGAACAGGTTTCCAACTTGTCCGTCAGTTTTCTGAATGTTTTGTTGTTTTCTACCTCGCAGGCCTTTTCATTTAAAAATATATCACCATGCCGCCTTTGGGAGAGCATTCATGTGACTTCTCGTAAAATTAATTTTGCCCATTTGGTAAGAATTCATTTCAGCCAGGGGTGCGACTAATGAAGATTCAATCGAAACTCTATCCTTTTAGAGATGCTGTCCTTCGTTGTTTGAAAACTGGCTAATGAGCGTGCATCGCGTTTGATACGGGAATTCGCAGATTTGGTATATCTTGGTCACTCGATGTAGTCACAACTCTTTTGCGTGGCACCGGTGGGTAGTCCGTTATCGAAAAACGACACTGCATCAATTAGCAGTATCGGGTAGTTTTAGATGTTTTTTTTCTATGATGATACCACCGAATGCGACTGCATTTTTGAGGCCGGTTGTCCAACATCCGATGAAGTGGTTCCCAAATTGCAGTCAACCATTTGCATGGACATCGATTCAAGTAACATTCTCCTTTATGGCACATTTGGTACCACATGCAAGCGTGGTATGGTGCGAAAATTGGGCTCAATATATTCAAATAACCATGAGAATAAAATCTTTATCTTTGAGAAGATGGAGGCTGTTTGTAACCTATTCTTAAGGGCGCAGCGATGTGCTGCTCACTGAAAACACTTGAAGCGATCAACTGTTCCACAACTTAATCTCTGAGCTGGGTAATTCAAGATAGAGAAACCAGCAGTAGCCATAGTGTCTACTAACTGCCTATTTATTCCTTTTTAATGAGATTTCATAGTTTACTGTTTGTGGAATTCACTGCTCATCCGTGTACAACATTCAAACGACTAAATTCGGAGAGAAATAATTATTATGTCGGATATATATCCTATTTGAACTTAATTTATTTTGTTTAAGCTTGTAGGAAGGCATCCCACAAAAAGGTGAAGCAATATTCCTATGACATTAGCTGTAAAACAGATTCAATAATAAATAAATAGTGGCATAAATTAGAAAAGCATCTTGATTAAAACTTGTAATGTTTTATCTCTCATCAATTCTGTAGAAAAATATAACAATGCGAGAGAATCCCAAAAATTAGTAATCCCGTCTTAAATCAATTAATATTGGCATTTTCTCACGATTGATGTTTATGAACTGTATCGTGGTAGATCAGTCCTATGCTTGCTTTAATTATGTTAACAAATTTGTGTCCCTTAATGGAAAGCATTTAGACACACCTGCAAACTTCAAACCTTAAAATACATTGATTACGCTAATGCTCTCATAAGAACGTACTGCCGACATTATTCTTTCAATACCCAGGCGACAGATTCAACAATGCGGTGCATTTTGACAATTTAAAAAGAAAGCTTGATGTTTAGAGAACTATATATCAGTTCTTTTGCTTAGCTAGACATTCAGAGAGCAGAATATTAACCACTAAGAGAGGCGACATTGCAACTAACGTTCGATTACAACTATCCATGTATTTTCTCACATCTTTAGATGATTTCCTTGACTAATATATTTTTAAAGTCTTCGTCAACATCCAGAGGTACATTGGATGGTGGAAGGCGATCCGAAAGCGATGGGGGATCAGCACGAAACTATTCACGCAAACGCGGCATCAAAACTATCCTGGACTCTATCGTATCCAAAATAGCCCAATGATGAAAGAAAACTTTTGGTACTTTTGGTACTTTTGTTGAAGTTTACTGTGCAGATGAAAACAATGAGGGGTTATGTTGTTCAATACGAACACGATTGAAAGCTTCCGGGAATAGGTGAATATTACTAGACAGTGTATAACCTGCTAAATAAGTGTACCAAAACCCTCAAGTGAAAGCTTTTCAGATAGTTGATAACATTTAGGAATAGTGTCATTGACCAGGTACAAAAAATAATGCAGACTGCGCAATAAACATTGCTAAACAAATCAAAGCACTTAGAAGACTAAATTAACAATATTAGGTTATCGTTTCGGAAAGTAAATAAATTATGTTCTAAATCTGATTCAGTTGTGTGTATGCGTGTGGAAGAGGAGGACACTTAATAAGATCTTGATGTCACGAATGTGAAGAATTACCAAAGATTTTTGTTGATAACGAAAGGCATGAATTTATATGTTATGAAATGATGAAGTGACAGAGAGTTTCACGGGAAATCCCGCGAATTCTTGATAAATGTGTTCATGATCTGGAAAGCCATTTCAAGTCCTTTTTGGTCATCCCTGGAAAGCTTACTGGGGACCCGTACAACCGTAGGAGCAAAGTACATGCGAAAAGAAAACGTTTAATCAAGAAGCAAGGGACGGATAAACTTTCAGATGTGCCACAGAAAGAGATAGTTTCCTGACCTTTCCAAATACAGAAATAACTTGGTCGGACCAGCATAAGTTTCGGTTTATTAACACACCAAGATATTTGAATGTTGGGGGTTGGATAATAGTATCCTCACGTATATTTAACGTGGGACAGGATTCCAGGAGATTAGCATAACGGTTCCCTCTGTGAAGTGAGAACAGCATGTCTACGCATTTACCGGGATTGACAGTTAAGTTATGCTCAGCGGACCACTCAGCAAGGTTAGTAAAGGCAAGTTGGAGGGTGGGAGTGACAGATGCATCCGGGGTGGGCGATTCTGACCACAACGTCACCCCAATATTTAATGAGCAGGGACTGTTGAAAAGTAGGCATGGATGAAATATAAGTGGAAAAGAAAAACGGGGATAGAATGGCACCCTGTAACAAGCCAAGTGTAGAAATTAAGGAAGAACAGGAATGACCAAGGTAACGTGTGAACTGTGATCGATTTTTGAAATAGTTAGTGAGTACTGCAGTTATGGTTTGCGATATTCCATTGGAAGACAAAATAATTAACAGCCCATACATATCAACACAATTGAAGGTGTCACTGATATCCAAGAAACAGATTCTGACAGCTTTATTACTCCCATCAAGTGCTGACAGAATATAGTGAGCTAGAGAAGCTAGGGCATCTCGTGCGTTCGGCAAGGGCGACCGTATGCAAATTGGTTTTGATGCTGCACATTCAGCTGAGATGATATTCCTTAAAGGAGTTAATTATCGAAAGGCTTCAACGCAACAGACGTGTATGCAATGGGACGGAATTTTGAGGTACTTCTCTTAGGAACTGGAATGATGGAGCGCACTCCTTAAGGATGGCAGCCTCCAACCTATCGGGACCGGGTGATTTATTGGGTTTAAGTGTCAGCAATTCTTTCACAACATCCTGTTGTTGAATACTAAATGGTTCTTTATTGCTGGGACCGATGTTTGCGCTGATGATGATGGACCCCGTCCATGTGTTGTTGGTACCTTTGTTGAATGTTTTATTTAGTTCCTCAATGACTATTGCAGTTCGACACAAATCAACATGAAATCCACCGAAGATCGTTTGGCAAATAAGAAAGAAGGCGCATCCCCGGAGACCATGAACTACTCTCAGTGCTATGAACAGTGTTCTTTCAAATGTCATTCTATCATTACTGTAGAACAATATATGTGTGCATCTCTTTTTGACGTTGTTGTATTAAGCCATCATTTGTCTATCAATTCCGTCTGCTTATACATTCCAAATGATACAGTTCCCATTTATTGTCTTAGTGAAAACCGGCAAAACTGTTTCAAGATAGGAAACATCTAACTTGTGTGCAACGAAACTATAGACCAAAAAGGCACCAAAAATGAAATCAGCGAACAAAGAAACTTTCCTGGCACATGAAATCTTGCACCAAATGAACTACAATATGTACGAGAAGTTTATAAAGAGAGTTATCTTATTTGAATTGAGAAACTCATTCAAAGCCGCATGAGGAATGTTCATGTGAAATTTATTAGATCAGTTTACTAACAGTTCTGTTTGCTTTAACGGAACACATATATGACAGCAAAGTAGAAAAACTCAATATCTTCCAGCCAACTTCTAAAAGGAGGAGAACGTTTTGCATCAGAAAATTGCTTTTAAAAACTACAGTAGTGAAGCTTGTTTCAGTGTAGCGTAACAAAACATTCGCCAACGTTCGATGCACTGTAGTTCACATTTTCATTACTCTTCCTAATAACTTCAGACCGAACAAGGTAGTGAGAACCACACCTACTATTTCGTTTGGATTAGACCTTGAATTTAGCTACACGTACTTCCAAGTTGATCGATCGGCCAATCAACTAACACCCAAAGTAATCATTGTGTACTGACTTAGTTGAAGTTTATCGCGAGCGATTCCCAGATATCGCTGAACAAGAATTCACGCATCGTCTCATTTAAACCAAGCAGGCATCCTACAAAACACAATTAACCTCTATTGTTGATAAAAAAATAGCCGAGGGAATTCGTCGTGTAGGGGGCAAATAATGCGCGAACTGAAAAGCTAGGTAGCACCAGTTAGTTGTTCCTAACTCGTTTGGTGTCATCACCAGTGGGAATCCAGCGACCAATCTGGAGACCGAACTCCAAACATCACAGTAAGAAATAGTTAATCAGCTTGCGAAAGTTTCCAACCGAGGCAAAATCCTGGAGACTAGTGCGGAGATGAGCGAGGACTGATGTCGGCAACCAGCTGGCAAAGATGGTTTGTGCTATATCGTGTAAATGAAATTTGGAAAGCGCTCGGATTAGCTGCCCAATGGCTCAGTGAGTAGCATGCTGGAGTTCCATCTGTGAGGTCCCTGATTTGATCCACGGTTGGGTAGATGAATTCACACCGCTAATTATGCCAAACCGAGTCAAACAGCTGTACGGTGCTTCTTAGCCTTTCAGTTCACGCTTCATTTGCTCAATACACAACGGATTCCTTGTATGAACTCGAATCCAATCCCCCTATACTCTCAAACGATGATTTCACCCTTTGATTTCTACTGTTATGTGATCAGCTACCTGCCATGGACGATTACTTTAACTGACTGCTCGAAATCAGCGCAAATGGGTTACTTTTTCCAACATAGATTAACATCAACGTCCGAGTTTTACTTCCAATAGTTGATGACTAACAGTAATAGTCATCATCATTGGTTTGACCTTCAGGTCAAAACGTGTGAAACTTCCGAAACGTTCCTTGTGAATTCTGAACCCAGTTGTCAGTTTGGTAGCCGAAGCGCCCCTGATCAACGCTGAATCTAGGGCAATCAATCGATCCGATGGGGCAGTCATTCCACAGTTATGGCAACAATTAACACTTGTGCATACAAACTAGTCTCGCCCCCAATCCACAGGCCAAGTGACTGATTTCACACGTTTTGACCTGAAGGTCAAACCAATTTCACTCGCCCCAGCCACCTGTTGAACGATCAGCAGCACACACACATGCACGTACACACACACACACAAATGCATATACGCATACACGCATGGTCGAATCACATACGAATTCTATACGATATCATCATCCCATTGCCTTATAATTGTTTGTAACGTGAGATTAACCGATTAACCGACTTGAAAGAGGGTCGAAACGTTGTCACCAAGGCCTTTATGTTTTGGTTTTCATTCGTCGTGGCTAAGACAAGCTAATTTACACAATTCATTGATGATTTTGAAACTATATGATTTTGGCGTCTTGGTTAATAACGTTTAAATTTAGCGCGTTCAGTTTTTTGA
>UZAN01054013.1:0-14116 GCA_900618425.1 Echinostoma caproni
GTCAGCACGTGTTTGCTTTCAATTTCCGCACGCTTGCTCACGCCTCTGTATCTCTCCCTTGCTCTGCAGGTCCTCCGTTTCGTGAATCGCCTTGTTCTCTTCTCGTACGAACGTACGTTTGCGACCTATACTTATGAGCTCGGAGTACCGATAACCTAGTTCCTACAGATTGGTGAGCCCTCAATTTATCATCATTTACTATTGGATTTTTTGTCTACTTTCGGTTTTCCAACGTAGTTTGTATTTTAGGTGCTATTCGGTAATCTTTTTGTAGCCCGTTCGAAAATCGCATATTATATATTTGAGCTTAAGTATGATTAGCCCCGATCATAAGCACTCCATTGACAGCGAGGCACTCTGGGCCCAAATCAGGGCTTCTTAGTTCATGCCGGAGGATCCGGAAGCGTTCCTCGCACTTCTGGAATCGCGATTCCATGAAGCTCGCAACACCGGTCAACTGTTCCGTTATCATAGGCTGTTGTCCGCGATCCCGCGGGACATGCTTATCAACTTCCGGGATATTTACATGAATATCCCAACGCACAACCCGTACGACGTGCTCAAACAAGCAATTCTTCGTCGTATGGCAGTTTCCGAAGAGAAGCGCATCCAGCTCCTCCTGCCAGGGATCCAATTGGGAAACCTCAAACCGCCCCAGTTGTTGCGCCAAATGCGTGCGTTAGTCGGCAACACCACATTGGACGACTCCATACTACGCCAGATTTGGCTTCAACGGCTTCCGCCATACGTACAGAGTATTCTGAATGTTTTTGCACATGCCCATAGTCTAGACGAACTAGCTGAGGCCGCTGACCGAGCAATAAAGCAGGCTCAACTTTTCCAGCCTTCTTTGGCGAACTTCGGGAGCCCGGAGCCAGACTTCGTCCATCAGTCGCCCCCAACCCTGCTCCCGGTAAGCTCCTGCACGAGCCCACGACAGATGTGCAGCTTTTGTCTCAGCAGTTGGCCGACCTTCGTTTATCCGTGGTCACTATGCAGGCCACCATCAACAATCTGCAGATAACCCGCACGACCCGTAGTCGAACCCGGGCCAACAACCGGCACAGCCGAACCCCATCCAGATGCGGCCTGTGCTATTACCACAGACGTTTCGGAAATCAAGTTAGGAAGTGCGAACCGCCGTGTTCGTTTAAAAATCAACAGGGAAAATAGTAGGCCGGCAGGTCACGGCGACTACCTCAACCGGCTCTCCTACCCCTTGTCGCCTCCTTTTTATCTACGATAACTCGTCCAAGCTTAGGTTTATGGTTGATACCGGAGCGCAAGTCAGTATAATTCCGTTCACTAAACAGGATGCTGCCAACCCCGCAGCACTGACTTTGCAGGCATCCAACGGTACCCCTATCCAAACCTATGGACAGCGGCTATTGAACTTAGACCTAGGTTTAAGACGCGTCTTACCTTGGGTTTTCGTGGTCGCTCGCGTTCCTTACGCCATACTTGGCCTAGACTTCCTACAGCACCACGGTTTAATCGTAGATCCCCGCAAACGACAGATAAGAGACCCACTCACTTCTAGAGTAGTCGTCGGCTCCCTGGTATATTCGGCAAGGCAGAATATACACCTCCCTTTTTCACACGATAATTCCCCATATTCATCGTTATTCCTCGAGTTCCATAGCCTCGTCCGCCCCAGCACCGAGCTGCCACCTATCACGACGGAGGTGTCACACCACATCGTCACTCGTGGTCTACCGGTCCACGCACGTGCCCGTCGACTAGCACCAGACAAGTTACGCACCGCCGGCGCAGAGTTTCAGCACATGCTGAACATGGATATCATACGCCCCTCAGACAGTCCATAGGCGTCCCCTCTACACATGGTCCCCAAAAAGTCGTCCACCGACTGGCGTCCATGTGGAGACTATCGCGCACTCAACCGCGTGACAACCCCGGATAGGTACCCGATCCCCNCTTTTCAGCCGCATCGATCTGGTTCGGGCATACA
The DNA here is from genome assembly GCA_900618425.1 of Echinostoma caproni. Taxonomy (NCBI): domain Eukaryota; kingdom Metazoa; phylum Platyhelminthes; class Trematoda; order Plagiorchiida; family Echinostomatidae; genus Echinostoma; species Echinostoma caproni. The sequence continues at coordinate 1,970 of UZAN01054013.1, forward strand.
ACCAGATACCGGTAGAAGAAGCCGACATCCCCAAAACAGCCATAGTCACACCGTTTGGTCTATTCGAATTCCTCCGAATGCCATTCGGTTTAAGCAATGTCGCACAGTCCTTCCAAAGTTTCATTGACAACCTTTGTAAGGGGTTAGGCTCCGTCGATGTTTTCTTAGACGATATCCTAGTGGCTAGCTTATCGCGCGAGGAAGATCTGGCACACCTCCGAGCACTTTTTGATCGTCTGGCACAGTACGGTGTCACGGTCGATGCACAAAAGTGTGTTTTCGGTGCCTCCAACATTGATTTCCTCGGTCACCACATCACAGCCACTGGTATGAAGCCACTAAAAGACAAAATCCAGGCGGTAATAGACTACCCGGAGCCCACTATGTTTAAGCAGCTCCGACGTTTCGACGGTTTGGTCAATTTTTACCGTTGTTTCATCCCTCAGTGTGCACAACTGATGAAGCCACTCACGGTAGGGGCGTGGCATCCCAACTATTAGGATTTGAAAAAACGATAGATTTTTAAATGTGTTTTAGAAAAGGCGATGTCGAATTCAGTCGAAATGGAATAGATTTTGTTTTAAGCTGATTTTGAGTGATTTGTTGCAATTTAATTTGTTTTAATTAACCTTCATTGACTTTGTCCGGAAAGTATAAATGCTGCAACCTAATGGCTACGATCACTTCCACGCTCATATCAACCATGGCTGATGTCGACGATATGGTCGTTTTTGAACGGATGGTAGAAAATTGCTATGGATCGCCGAACAGATTCTTGGAGGACGTCCGTAAATTCCAAAGACTTACTTGCACTTCCTTCTACGTTTATTCGTCAATGACAGTCGAACAACTGATACGGGAAAGAAAGTTTGGTCGTAAACTGACTCTGCCTGAGGGTTTTCCGTATCATTTCATCAAATATTCATGTGTACATCACAGAAGACGCTGCGCAACTGCAACCATGTAATTATGCTTCTCATTTCTAATGTATTTAACCCATTTAAGGATGCAGAATATCGATTGTTCGGCATTCGTTGGAATTCGCGCGGTCGGGAGGGAGTACAGAGTGATGAAACGTTGTCTGGTGCACAATCATGACTTCCATGTGGGTCAGCAGGGTCTGTATATAAGTAATCGTAGTCTACCTGGAGAACAGGAAGAGGAAGTGTGTACTTTGATGGACGATTTTAGAAGTACTCGCGAGCTAAGGGATTTCGCCACACACAGGTTTCAGAGACCCATAACTACGGCAGATATAAGATCCATACGTCAAAGAAAGTCTCAATCGGATTCGCGTGGCGATGCGGTGAAAGTTAGGGATATGGTGGAGAATCAGGGAGAGATTACGATAGGGCTGAACGAAGGCGTCGTTCGTCACATTTATTTTGTTCCCAAGAATATGTTGCACTTCGTCGACAGGTTTAATGATGTTTTGTTAGCTGACGCCACACATCGGCTAAATTGTGGCGGGTACGTGCTTTGGCATGCTATGCTTGAAGACGACACCGGTTTAGGTAGAAGTTTCTTCTACACTATCTTGCCGAATGAGACCCATGAGAGCTACAGATCTGCTGTGGGAGCCATGAAATCCATGTGCCTAGTCTTTGCACAATGCAAGACTATAGTAGCTGATCGTAGATTGGCTCAGTACAACGCGTTTTCAGAATATTTTCCGTCATCTAACGTGATATTTTGTCGTTTTCATCTCGTTAAGTATAAGAAGAAGAAATGGTATGCCCACATTCGGAAGCAGCGCATCTTTCAAAGGATGCGCAACATGGTGCACAGTGATAGTGAGGTATCGTCTGGTAGATTCCTAACCGCCGTAGAATAGCTTTTGACAGTTATATGAAAGGTGCAGTTCTTATTGATGGAGTTTAGCTCGTTTTAAAATTTCACTATGGGACACTTCGAAAGCTGACAAAATGTTAGTTTTATTTCGTATTCGTCGTCGATCTTAGGCTGAAAGTTTCAGAATAGTATTTAGAATAGCTTTTGACAGTTATGTTTATGCTATATGGAATTCCTAAAGATTTGTTATGGGTAAATGTCCCTCACGAGAACTCGTGAATTATAATAACGAATAATAATTTTTTTAAGGTAATTATATTTCCCTTTAATTATTTTGGTTTTTGGCTGTCTTATTGATCTCCGCGTTATATTTAGTATCTGTAATAAGCCAAATATTTTTGGAGCGACAATGGTCCCCAGTTGGGATTTTTTCGTTGGCTTGAAGAATGGGGATCGGTCAAATGACCTCGAAATTTTTGAATCAAGCCGCGTTTTGATGCTGCGCGCTTACCGTCTTTACACTTAGTCCTCTTAGGTTGCAGATCAGCCTTCAAAGCTGAGCTGCAGTCCACACCGGCAGAGTTGACTTTCCGTCGCACATTGCGTCTCCCAGGAGAAATGGTGGTACCGACCCCACCACCCGCCTTCAACTACGGTGACTATGCAGCTCGTTTAGTACATCGCATTCAACAGTTGCATATTCAACCACCTCGCCAGCAAACACCCCTAGCATACCTCCCCTAGCTTAACCGAAAGCTTGCATATCTTCCTCAGGGCAGAGTTTCGCGCACCACTGCAACCTCAATGCAGCGTCTCACACAAGGTACTACGACGCTTGGAGAAAGCCTACGTAATAGAGCGCAACGGTAAACGTGAGGCCGTCAGTATTGACCGACTCAAACCTGCGCACCTGGATGAAACCGTTCCTTGCACTAATCGTCCCCATTCGTTGCGCCACTCGTAACTCCCGTCCCAACAAGTCCTGCTCCCTCCACCCTAGTAAACCCCGCGACGCCCTTGGAGCAGGCACCTGTTCCCGATCCACCCCATCGGATCACCAGTCGCGGGAGAGTCCTTAAGTTACCTGTACGTTTCGCATTGTAACACGTTTTTACACTTGACAACGTACAAACACATTTAGTCTGCGATATCGATAATTTTTCTTTCACCCCAAATTCATATACGCATGCGAAAAACCAAAAAAAGAAAACTAAAAATCTTTCATTCATCGTTTTTATTGTTTTTTCTTCTACCACGGTTTACGTTTATTTTTCCTCTATGCATATATACACAACCCCCCCAAAAAAAACCTTGCCCTTTTTTGTATTGCGTTTGTCTTCGCCTCACCGATCAGCTCCAACAAGGGCTGCTTCGACCTTTTTTTCTTCCGCTCTCTTCCAGGCTCTGTAATTTAACTCGGGAGAAAAACCTCAGCGAGCAATCCCTGCTACATCACCTGGAACTGATTCCCCATACTTTCGTGGCAATGCACAAAACTATCCTTTTTTGGGGACTTGCAAACCCCACCGAACAATGCATGCACCCTTATCGAAGGCTCTCTCTGGCCTTCTAGCGGGGGAGCTGTAATGATTGTAGTCGTGGTAGTAGTAGTAATACGCACGGAATCCGGAGCACCAACCACGCAATATGAATTACCGGACCCGAATCGATAATCAGCTATCACGGACTGGATTGCAGAAGCAATGTCCCACGAGACGCGAGGTAAAGGCCAGAAGATAGACAGTAAGTAATTCATTTATTGGAAGATATGAAGGTTATTCAATAATATGTACAAAGGGAGATTATTGGCTATCAGGGCTTCAAACAATTGGATTGCAGCACTGCTTGCATATTCTTGCTTCTGTCTGCATGGTCTAGGATTGGCTGTCACCATCCACCAATGACGTGTATTCATAAGCTATGCACGCGCTATTGACGTCAACATTCAAACTTGATTGATTGCCAATGTCCTGAAGCTGTAACGCGCCGCTCCAGGATAGGCGCCATTGTGTAGGCTTGTATCACCGCAGGAGCCCTGTAGTGATCATTCACATCCCATTCTCAATGTACCTTTCCTCTTGTGCATCTCATTGTTTTATCACACCAAGGCCACATCTTTTGCCAGCACGTGTTTGCTTTCACTTTCCGCACGCTTGCTCACGCCTCTGTATCTCTCCCTTGCTCTGCAGGTCTTTACAATACACGTCGTCCTCCGTTTCGCGAATCGTCTCGTTCTCTTCTCGTACGAACGTACGTTTGTAACCTATACGGGGTACCGATAACCTAGTTCCTACAAGACCGCCTTACTGGGGCGCTGACTATCTCTTCTGGAAGGTCATTCCATAAGGATATCACCCTGAAGGTAAAAAAATAAGGTACGTAGAGTGGTTCTCGGACGAGCATTGAAGACTTTTTGCTATGACCTCGGGTAGGCTGAGAGTCAGAAATGACAAAAAGGGTTTCGACAGTGCCCGTGTCGAAGAGATGGTAGAGGAGAAATAGATCTCCCCGAATGCGTCTGATTTCCGGCGGGTAAAGTCCCAGTTGTTGGAGCCGCGTTGGGTAGAGGAGGTCTCTGAATCCAAGAACAGATTTTGTAGCGGCTCTCTGGACGCGCTCAAGGCAGTCACGATCTCGGATGAGGCCAGAGTGTGCAACTTGTCTTCCATATTCTAAGAGAGGGCGGATGTACGTCCCGTAAATAAGGAGAAAGTCGTCCTTAAGAATACGTGTTCAGTCAGATCTTGAAGTCTTGGATTATTACACGGGTGCGAGGCTAGGCCCGATGGTCCCAGATCTTAGTAGTTTCCAAGGTTTCTTCTGGGGGCGGATGTTAGGTAGTTAGAGTGAGTCTGTGTCCTATTTGTACAAGAAAGTCACCTATAATGAGGTAAGAGGAGGGGAGAGGTGTGCAGTATCTGCATACAGTGCAAGAAATCGGGAAGTACAGGAAAAAATGCACTCAACATGACATGAATAACGCTATGATGCAGGGAAGTGTTTACCGTTCAGGGATTACACCAAGATGCAAGTCTAGATTCCTTTTGAAAGCGGATCTTGTGGGGGAATTAACTACTTCTTCGGGGAGGCTATTCCGAAGAGGAATGACCCTGTGGATGAAAGAGCTCTGACAGAGTAGTGTACGGGCACGCGGTTCGAAGAGTTTAGTGCTATGCCCACGAAGATTTTCCTTACTGATGCGCACAAAGAAGTCAAAAACCCTTCCGGAATTGAAGAGATTGTACAATAGAAAGATGTCACCTCTTATCCGGCGGGTTTCAAGGGGGTACAGTTTAAAGATGGAAAGGCGTGTAAGGTAAGGGATTGAGGACAAGCCATGCACAAGTTTCGCCGCCCGCCGTTGTACACCCTCAAGGGCCGTACAACTGCATGCCAGGCGGGAGTGAGCAATTTGACTCCCGTATTTCAATGAGGGTCGGACGTACGTGCTATATAGAAGATGAAAGTTATCTCTATCTATTCTGGGAAAAGAACGTCTTAGGAAGTTAAGAACACGGGAGGCGGATCTACTGGCATTTTTGGTGGTAAGAGAACGAAAGTAATCCCGTCAGCCAGAAACCAAGGACCTTATGGTTTTCTATACTCTCCGTAGTCATGGAAGCGTTAGTCTTGAAGCTATGTACGTGGACCCTTCCAAACGACATACTAACGACTTTCTCATCGTTTATTGGTGGGTTCCAGGCCGTAGACCAGTCTCTGACTGCATCCATTGCTGACTGAACAACCACCGGGTCGGTGCCCCAAATTGTCATATCATCAGCGTACATCGCGACATTGACTCCGATCATGTGGGAGGTCATTAATATATAAACAAAGAGGAGAGGGCCAAGGATAAAACCTTGCGGGGCTCCGGTAGAAATGAGAGAGTTAGATGAGAGCGATGAACTTACGCGAACCGAGAAGGTGCGGTTCGTGAGAAAATCACGAAGAACAGCGAAGAGTCTGCCACTGAGGTCATATGACTCGAGCTTATAGAGTAAGGGAGCGTGGGGGACATGATCGAAAGCTTTTGCAAAATCACTGAAGATTGCGTAAGGAATCAAGCTGTCATCATGGGCTTGTGTTAGACCTTCCATGACAGATAGCATATTGGAGATGTAGGATCTGCCAGGGAGAAAGCCGTGTTGAGTTTGAGAATGAAGCTGATTGTCTGTTAAGTGTTTTAGAATTGTCCTTTTTAAGACCCGTTCAAACACCTCGCAGGGCACGCCAGTCGGGCTGATGGGTCTATAACTACTTGGAGTGTGTTGATCCTTTTTCAAATTGAGGGGAAATGATGCCTCTTCTCCAAGATGAAGGGAATATTCCAACATCTAGATACTTTTGGAAGAGGATGGAACAGTACGGGGAAGAACCGAGGAGGCTTCTTTTAACACTCGAGGGGGCATGCCGTCTGGTTCCATCGAACTAAAGGGATTCAGGGATTTGAAGAGTGATTTTGAAAGAAAGAGGAAATGTTCTAATGGAGGCGGTGCATTAGGAGAGGGAAGATTGGGATGGAAAGAGAAAGGAGGGGAGTTAAAGGAGTTAAAGAGTTAAAGATTCATAATGAGACCGGAAGATCTCAGCTACCTGAACATAGCAGGTTAAAGGAGAGCCATCAGGTAGCTTGAGGGCTAGTGTCTAGGAAGTTGGTTGCCTTTTACGGCGGAGTGACTTGAATAAGGAATTAGGGTTACTTCTAGCACGAAGAAGAATTGCTTTCTGTTGTCCATTGTGGAATTACCTAACTCTCTGCTTACATAATTTGCGGATTCGCTTGAACTCGACAACATCGGCGTTAAGCCCGGTACATTTTAGTCTAGCAAGTGAACGAGTTCGCTCGTCCATTAGGTGCCGAATGCAGCAGGATAGGGGAGGCCCATGGTCAGGTACAGATTGAACTCTAGCAATAAACAGGTAATCTGCCTCGTGAATTAGACTCTGGAGCAACTCATTTAGGTTATTCGGGTGAGTATCAATATTGTACGAGCCCAGCATGTTGGCCAGGAATTCTCTTAAGAGAACAAAATTGGCCGTTTTGAAGGAACGTAGCATTCTGGAAGAGGGCCTGCAAATTGGCCAGCGGATAAAATAGTCAAAGGAAAGCAGGAAATGATCACTTTTACCAAAAGGACTTAGGTACGAGGTCATGTCGATCTGGCGTCGTTCGTTGGTAATCGCAAGATCAAGCAAAGAGAAACGTTGGCCGACACGGTATCTGGTGGGAGGTACTACGTGTTGAAACCGCGAGTGTTCGTTGAAGAGGTTTATAAGAGATGCACCAAAAATTCTATCTCTGGAGTGGCATCTGGGCCATTCGATATTTGGGTCGTTGAAATCGCCCAGGATGAGGTGTGAGAAAGTGCAGGTGGGACGGAGGTCACGAAGCTGAGTTAGAAGTGATTGACATTCCTCCTGTGTGCTTGATGGGAAGCGATAAACAACCCCCAGGTCAGGTCTTGAAGTCTTGAAGTATTTCAGGTGTTCGAGGCTAAGCCCTATGGTCCAGGTTCTTGGTTTGTCGGTTTTCGATAGATGGGTAATGCCCACTGACGAGAATTTGGGAGCACGGCCTGCTAGTGGGGATTCAAAAGGGATTCAGGTAATTGAAAGGAGGAAACTGAAAGGGAAGAGAGGAGGTCAGGTCCAGTTCAGTTTAAATTCAAATCACAAGACATAAAGAGGCCTTCACCTGTTGTTGTCCTAGTAATGGCGGGTTCCAACCGTGGACCGACTCGCCTGCGAGTGTACAGCTTCTTTCGACTCCCCAGGAGGGAGAAGCATCTGGAAGGTAGAAGGGAAAGGGAGACGGCGAAGTATCCGTTACATAACTTCCAGGTCAGGTCAAGTTGCACAGGACTGGTAATGGCCACGGCCAATCGAGCGTCCAGATTTCTTCTGGCAGTGTTCTCAAACGTGTGCACCCACCACTGCGAATTGCCTTCAGTACGGCGTCCTGGCTGAAAAGGAAGGGAAAAAGCGCGTCTCCTTTCACCTCATCGGCGAACAAGGGACTTGGGTCAGGAAGGCGTTCCATAGTACAATAAAGATCTGATTCTAGAAACAGCTCTAGCCATCGCTCATCCAGGGCAAGCTTAAATGCAGTCATGCTTACTAAATCTACTAATTTCTTTAGTAACCGGTCCCAACTGTTCACTACTCTGTGGCTGAAGAAGCTGGATCTAACCATCAGGTTTCACCACCGCCTATGTAGTTTGTACCCGTTTCCTCTAGTTCCTTGGTGGGTAGCCTCCTGGAACATGCTCTCTTTTCTAATTCCCCACGAAATTGATGTCGTCGGCGAACAAGAATGTAGGAGAATCCAGCCCTCGAGTCAAGTCATTTCCAAACATTACGAACAAAAGCGGCCCCAGTACTGATCTTTAGGGTACGCCACTGGCTGCCCGTCCTACGGTCGACCGGCACCCTTTCACATTCACATAGAAGAACCTGTTCTGCTGAAACTCACCTATCCATATCAACACTCCCGGGGCTAATTTTAGGGCATCCAACTTGCGCAGAAGAAGATGATGGGTAACTGAATCAAAGGCTTTTTGGAAGTCAAGGTAGCGATTTTGTGTTCAAGGGCGTACAAATGCGTTGCTCGTAAACTTGTGTAGCGTATTGAAGCAGACAGAACCTGCTGCCCATAGTTTCAATTACCCTACCAATTGTCTCGCATTTGGCATGAACAGCGGAAAGAAGACTAACACGGGACCCGACCTTGCTGCGAAGAACAGCAGCATGGAGGGAACTTGAAGTACCACTGCCCATATACAAGACCCTGGTGCGACCACACCTCGAGTACTGCATGCAGGCGTGAGCGCTGAATCTCGTGCGCGACCACAAAGCTCTAGAACAATTCCAGAGACGCTTCTCCAGGCTTTTTCCTGCCCTGAGGATGATGTTGTACCCGAGTCACCTGAGAGAGTTAAATTAGTTCTTTCTATCTCATAGACGAGTGAGGAGTGACTTAATAGAAATTTTTAAGACACTGGAGGGACTCTCAGCCTAACATGCAACTCTTTTCCCTCAGTGAAAACCCAGGTCTCAGAGGACACCAGCTGAATTTGGTCAAACCTCGTGCATTAAAGATAGAAATGGCAAACCTCATAGAGTGGTCAACGTCTGGAATAAACTTTCTGATGAGGTTGTCTCGGCGTACACGCTGGAACTGTTAAAAAAAGGCTTGATGAGTTGTGGAACGTAACCTCCCTCCAATCAACCTAAGGAAAAAATCGTGTCTTGGTGGTAGCCACATCTTTAGTTTTCCGAAACACCGCCCTTCCCTCATCTTCTTCGTTATTAACTACATCCACATATACTGGAACTACCTTCACCTCAATTGTCTCACTCCAGCTCCCCACAGCTTCCTCACAGAACTAGCTTACTTTTCTTTTCTTATTTTAATCTATCTTCGCATGCCTGCGGGTTGTCTACTGTTTGCTGGGGGGTAGTCGGACCTCCTGGTCAGCCTGTGACTAATCAGCTGGTGCTGCTTTAATCGACAGCAATTCGGATTGGCTTCCCTGCTTCGCGGCAGTGCCCTCACACTACCAAGGACCAATCAACTCACTGTCGAAGCACTACGATACACACGTGGCCCGTAGATGAAAGAACCTGGACTATCATACTGCCTCAAGCCGCAAGTCCTGTGAACTGTCCTGTCCTGTCCTGTCCAGTCCTGATTTGACCTAACCTGACGAGATTAAATGCAGAGAAAAACAATTTACTCTCCCGTGCTAATGAACAGTTGTCAATTAAACTGGGTGGAGGGGATTTCACCACAGGGATTATGAAAACTAGCAGAGACTTAGGTATATCGGTGTCGGCAGATTCCCGCGGGGAGAACCAGTGTGCACTGGCTGCGGCGAAGGTGTGAGGAAGCACCGATTCCGTCCACGTGTGGCTCTGGTTGCTCGTTCCAACGATTTTATAGACCCAGGACACTCCCTGATAGTGGCAACGATTACCTAGTACGGACAGGCTATCTCAACGGCCAACGTAACGAAGTAGAAGACAGATTGCAAGATCTGAACCAAAGCAATATATCTGAACATAAAATACAGTGTCGTCGCACAAAGCGTTGAACGACCGAGGTGGAAGTGTGTGAAAGCAACACGCGTCAACGTTCAGTAAAACAAAAACGTGACGTAAACACGAGTGACAGAGCAGAGTCACTACAAGGACGCGGAGAAAGCTGTTGATACTCAAATCAGTGCTATCGTGTAGGGAGCCCGACAGATTCCTCCCCTTTACTGGGTTTAGGAAGTGGACACAGCTACAGCTTTTCTAGGGAATGACACGGCATATTGGAAGACCGAGATTGTAGTAAGCTAATAGTTCGAACCCGTCTGAAATTCTGTTCGAAGGTTCACACATGTTATGAAAAGTGCATTTTCCACATTGAGAAATCGCTGGAGCACCATTTTGAATCTGATCGCTGATGCGGATTCGCGGATCTCAGCGGGAAGCAGATTCCATAGTGTAGCATATTTTATCAGGAAGAAGTTGGATCGGAGAGAGAGGCGAGACCTAGGGATCAGTAGTCGGGATCTACTATTACGCAAGGAATTTGTGGATGTCGAAAATGTGCATAGAGCACTCGACGGAGAAGGTATGCGGTGGTGGATTATCCTGTGTAGTAGGCAAAGGTTTAGTTTCCTGCGACTTAGCCATAGGGGTTCCATGTTAAGGACGGCGCATCGATCCTTACAGTTAAGCGGGGAAGCATATCCCAGTAAATGTTTGGTAAAAGAACGTTGAACGTTTTCCAAAGCTATTTTATCACTTTTTCTGGTGTTCAAAAATATTATTGGTCAATACTCCAAGCATGGTCTTACGAAGGAGAGGTAGAAAAGCAGCTTAGATTCAGAAAGTATAAGAGATCTATTTATGGAGCCATTGCTTTTTTGGCTTTTGAGATTTCAAAGGAGACATGTTCGGAGAAATTGAAGGTGTGTGAGTAGTGCATCCCAAGATCACGTACTGAGGGGTTGTAGGTAATAGGTGTGTCGTGTATTAGTAAAGATTGCGGGGGAATATGGCATCGAACAGTCATAAAGGTAATCTTATTAGCCGAGAATTCCATGTTCCATGTGCGGCATCATTGGTCAAGTCTGAGGAGATCATTTTTTATTAACGTAATAATATGATTGAGTTCATGTGGTTGGAACTCATAAACTATTTTTATATCATCTGCAAATAAAAAGGTGTACCATGGTGGACAATAGGGAAGATATCATTAATGTACACGAGGAAAAGGTGGGGCCCCAGGACACTACCTTGGACTAATGTACTAGTAACAAGGGTCAGTAAGGAAAAGAGGCCATCAACACACACTGACTGGGTGCGATTAGAGAGGTAGGAGGAGAAACAACTTAGGATGGGGGGGGTTAATACCAAAAGTTTGCAGTTTGGTGACGAGCCGCGCGTGTGGATGTATGCTAGAGAAAGGTGTTTTCTGTTAGGTATTTTCTGTGAATCTGCCAGGTGCCGACATTTTACATTTTATGACAATGCCGCCAGGTGTCAATGGTCAAGATCAGGGTCATTCACACTAACCTATGGCAGTTTGGCACAGGCCTAGACAACTGAGTTTCATCTGTCTATTTTTAGAAACACCTCAGCTGGGAACGTATACTGGAGGGGAACTGGAGGGCAACTGATGCGCGGTTCAAATTTCGGAGCAAGGAAGATCAATCGAATTAGTTGGATTGTTCTTGATTAGCATTGAACTTTCCTGAGAGCTTCGCTTTTCTCAAGTCAACCGTTGCAGGCAACTATTTCAAACACGGGATAAATCGGGAGTCCTTCCGACAGGAGTATCAACGATACACGTACATTAACCCTCCCCACAGGATTGAGGTGGATTAACGGTGAGCTCAAGGAGTTACTTAGCAGTCTGTGACGATCTATTCAAGAAAAGCCGTTTCAACACGTTCGGCTTTCGTTCTGCTGGCCAGCGACCCAACGGGCTTTTCTTTTCCATTCGCTAGAGTTTATTACTCATTAGGTTACCTCTCATTCTACCTCATCCAACCTTTCTCTACCGCACTCCCACAAAATGGTGAGAATGGCTAGTCATATCTCTATAGGATCACGCTTGAGTCCCAGCTGGAGGTTTAGGAAGTATTCCAAGACCGTAAAAGATGGGATCTCATACGACACCTGCGACCGTTGGTTTCATTGTGCTTGCAGTAAGCTTATCCCCCATGCTTACCAACTGTATCTTTATAATGCGGAGCTTAAATTGGTTTGCTTTGAGTGCTCCTAGCTAACTATACATAGTCGCACTTTAAAGCAACAGCAACCCGACGATGACAACAGACCTGGTGATGAGACATTCACAGA
>UZAN01054017.1:0-15940 GCA_900618425.1 Echinostoma caproni
CAGGTTTATATATATATATATATATATATATATATATATATATATATATAGAGAGAGAGAGAGAGAGAGAGAGAGAGAGAAAGAGAGTACAGACTCGGTGCAAAGTCATGATCAAGACAGATATTATTGAAAAGTGAGTGAGTGGTGATCAAAAATTCGTCTGCATAGTTGAGCAAATGAGGAGACAGAAAGGGCACTGAGACCAGTTGAAAACAGGTAGGAGTTTAAGATTCTTCAAGAGCTAAAGTTGTTTACCAGCTGTTTGAGGATAATGCTTGCCACTCTTCAGTCGTTGTGTTATGTCGTGGAAATCATTCTAAAGCTATCCAGGAAACCAACCCGCACTGCCAAAACGGTACAGATACACGGAAAACCGAGAGCACAATGGGATGGTGATGTGCAGTCGAGAGAGGCATAATGTATAAATGCAGAGAAAAAAGCATGGAGACGGAGAGCTTCTGAAAATAATTAGGTCCGCAAAACTACCACATTAAGTCCACGCCGCGAGGATTTTGTAGCCAAATTGGAACGCATAATTGGGAAAGGCAAATGACACCCGAGAGAGTCGGATAATCGTTCGCTCTGTCAACTTGAGGCAGGAAGAAGGCCATACCAATGGGAAGAAGTTTGATGATCCGAGATCCCATTTCATCTATGTAACTTTAGCGGTAACCTCCAGGATCTGTTCAGCGCTACAGGTTATTCCAAATTCGGTTTACACGAGGGATCACGTTGAGAGTGGTGTTTCGTTTTTAATGCACAGCTTTACCTAATTCTGAATAAAGGGTTCTACATGATCCATGTTTCTTTTTTTATCTTATGGCAACATAGGATGTTGTGGAGAAATCAAAGCGAGGGGAAATGGGACTTGGTGATTCTCAGTACACGTTGCGTGACAAAACACAAAATCCGTTTCCCGAGAATTGCTGGACGACACACACACCACTGTCACGGCTTTGTAGAGCGCACATTCATAAAGCTGCAACTTGTGACCAGGTTGTTTCCAAGAATATAAAAATTGACGTGACATGCACGTGTCAAGGTATTGATTGACACCTTCATATTCGATTGTATTTCGTCTTGCTACGGTCTTCTTCCGCCCACGACTAGCTCTCATACACATCGAACACCGATAACCAGATCCGGGAATCATATAAGACCACCATTTTTATGAAGATCAAGTAACTGCATGAGTACACAACTCTCAAAGGTCAACATTTCGATTCAACCTGAGTTGCAAGGTTTTGAGTGCTCCAACTTCACTCGCTGAATGTTGCACACCAGACGGTTGGCGCACGGGGACGTCTTCTTGCAGTCGTGAAAACCATCTCTTTCATACAACGAGCCTGATCGAACTGTTGCAGCAAACCTTCAACCATTCATGAAAAGCCGGATATCACGGTGATGCGACGGATAAATTAAAACTAATGACCGAGCACCACGGCTGATTGCGTGGGCATCAACAGTTCAAGACAGAGCTATAGAACAACTTGGTTAGCAAAATAAAATGATCGGGTGAAGTTAAAAGTATTCTAAACAGCAGTTTCTTTCGCCAAGCTTGAAACTTGGAGATGACTCACCTCATAGGAAAATCTAAGTTGAGTACTACTCCAAATGTCTGATAGTTCTCACAGTCATTTGTGAAACAGTATAATTTGTTATTTACAATAGAGATCACGAAGCCTGTTGTCTGAAATACATTGGAATCGTCGATTTTACTTGACACTTGGTTAATATTATTCGGAATGTTATGCTCTTGCCTTTTGACTGTTGATCACCAAGGGGAACCTCAACAACTAAGCGAGTTCAAATTGTGTGCAGCAAAGACAAGCAAAAAGTTGTTATCCATCATCCACAACTGGCCAGTTTTGATTGCTCTCTTCTCTTGGTTCTCTTCAAACCACTCTTCTTTTGATTCCGTATCTGTAAAGAGGGAGGAGGAGGAGGGAGAAATAGTATATGACCCAAGATGTGTAGACGAGTATGGTATTACCAAGCCTAAAAACAATCGCGCTCAAAGTTCCAATGATCATAAATAATAAAATAGATGGTCCAATAGGATCGTGATCTTGATTTCACAGTTGTTCAAATGGGGCCATCATTTGCCTGGTCTGCTCAAGGATGGTCCTATCCAGTATGCCTAACCAATCACGTGATGTGGGCACTCGTTGCCTAGTTTTGCAGGCGTTCGACCGATCACGTCCCAATGCAGTGATTATGGTTAATTCCAATGCGTGTTGGATACGCTTTTCACGAATAAACTCACGCAGGATTCCTCGTTCTACTTTGCATTCTTGCTCTTTTCACATTATTCCATCAGAGGCCAGATAAAGTTACAAATACGGTGGGAAGTTCCAGTTTCATTTATGGAAAGATTTTGTTTTTTTTCATCCTATTTTCATTCTGTGATCGAAACCACAATTCATTGACTTAACGATCAAAACGAGTCAAAACACACGTCTGTATTGCAGCCTCAACTGGACCGCTGGAAGGCGCACTCCACAAAACTGAATCGCCGACTCAAATCACTCGAAAGCGCTCAAACTAAAGCTAAAACGGAAAGTAAAGTTGAAAAGGTATGTTACAATTTCCTCCATTTGCTCCGAATGATGTAGATCGCAATCTATCAAACAAGCTATGATGCTTACAAAATGGTATTTGCAATGTGTAATTCATTTTTGCCTTCATTGGTCTCACACACAAAATACAAGGAAATGTAAATCAATCAATCAGTGATCCAGGAACTATGTAGAGGCATTTCATTGTGGTGACACTCACGCGTTTCTTGTGGGATATTTTACTTTTTTTGGTTGTGTATTATACCCAGCTGTCTCCTATGCTTTTGAGAAGTTAAGACGTGCATCAGTGATTACACCTGGTAAACTGCTCCAGAAGCGGACCAAACCGGGTAAAAGTCAACCGAGGCATAAAATTCTTGGTGGGATGGCGTGCCACTCCAATCAAGGAAATCCTTTCTGTTGACAGATACATGATATCCTAGGCTAATCAATATTGATTAAATGGTGAATGATCGCCTCGGACACTATCAGCAACCGTGCAGGAACACACTACTGTCTTAATGTCCGTGCTGGGGAAGGGTGGGGATGAAAAGTTAGAAGTAAACCCTTGAATGAACGCCTGGAGAGTCCTGTTTACGTAAATCCCATGATACTGGAAAATAAACATTGACTCTATACAAATATTTAAAAGGTCCCACGGAGCTCATAATGAGAACACAAATTTGCAAACAAGCTCGTTTTCAGTGTGACTTATTCATGCCATTACAACACAATAAATATGAACAGCATCAAAGATGGATTTACAAGGAAAAAGAGAGGGAAAGTAATTAAAGTATTCCAGAGTTTGTTTCATAATTGGTCCCCAATCATCACTTGCTCCGATGTTGCATAACAAGTCACTTGTCGGCTATCCGGCCATGGGAGCTTGAGTGCTTGCACAAATTGTTTCTGAGCCCACAGAGGGGGGTTGTGAAGACGGATGGAAACTGCCTCCGCTGTGGTTAGAATGCGAAACCGCACGTGTCTAGACCATCCCGTCTTAACTCTATACAGGGGTCGGAACGCTTCGGTCACGTTTACAATGTGATTAGTGTCGACAAGGCGCGACACGACAAATAGCTATCCGAGGTAATGCAAACGAGATGTCTGTAGATTAAAACTTTGGAGGGTGTTCATGGTTTTAAAACGTAATTTACAAAATGAAAGGGTAATCTTTTGTGAAGTGGCCAATTCACAAGCACTGATGATGCCACCTCGGCTGGTGATGAAACGTTTGCAAACAAATTGCCAAGCTCGGCGAACAGGCGAACTGGAGTTCAGTTTACCCGAGCTACGAGAACCGATTTTCAATATTTTGTCAAATTAATTTCTAGTCTAGTGACGTGGACTTCCCCTTCCCACTTGGAATTAAGACATCAACGGATTGTACCACGCCCTGGATTTCACTAATAAAAGACTGGAAGTGGTCAGTTGGGTCAAGAGTTCAATACATCATTCAATTAATATGCTGTATCGACAGATTAACGCAGGCGGCATCAAATGCAAACGTGATATCTCCTTGATCAGTGATGAACCATTTGCTAACAAACTACTACTGATCACAGTTAGTGGTTCTCTTTCCTCAACGACTGTGACCTTGAAGTGAAACATCGCGTTTAATTCTAACACGCACACACCTTATCTGTATCGCGCTTTCTTGATGCCATATGAATTTCACATTGTCAAATGTGATTTGAGCAATTGGGTCCCCTTAAACCATTTCATCGATATAGAAATGGGACAAATATCACGAGATATTAATATTTCGTTTCATCTTCCCAATCGATTACTTGAAACAAACAAGCATATTGTATAGCACATGGGGTTATTCAGTTATGGTGAATGAACGTGTACAAGCATACAAAGACCACTGAACATAGAAGTAGAAGGTCAACTCCACGGTAAGTGGATAGATTGTATCAACTGCAGGTGAACTGGTATTCAGTGTGTAAGACAGAGTCGGTTTGACAGCCATGTTTACGTTTGTCCAGATCAATTCCACGAGTAGAGGCCATGAGTCTGAGTTGAGCAGCTGGGAATGTACGGTCTAGGACTGAACTCAGTTTGTGGGGCACATCATTGTAAATGTGGTCACCTTTGAACACAAGCTTTAAGTAGATGGTCTTTCTGCAAACGTTTTGGGATTAGGTTACCTTTTAGAAATGGTCTACTGTGAATGTCTACAAATCTTTTTGGATAACCATTGTTTACTAGTGTTCTTCTCCGGAAATCCTCTTCTTCCTTTAGTGTATCTGGGGAACAAATGTTTCTCGCCCGATAAAATAGGGTTCTCACAAGGCCATGTTTGTAAGCCATAGGGGAAAAGCTGGAGAGATGAGGATTATAAGTTAAGTGCTGATTATTCGGTTACACACAAAAATTTTTGATACAAACAATTCACTTACCGCGGAGTTGACCTTCTGGTTCTAAGTTTAGTGATCTTTGTGTGCTTGTATACGTTTACTCACCATAACTGAATAACCTTATGTGCTATACAATATGCTTGTTTGTTCTAAGTAAGCGATTGAGAAGAATAAACAAAATATTAATATCTCGTGACAGTTGTCTTCTTTCCATATTGATGGAAAGTGATTTGGTAGTTTGTGAAGTAACTGTCTGTAGATAAAAGCGATCGACGAAGACGAAGACACGTTGACTTCAGTACTTTTATAAACTGGTTTCCTGACCTCACACCCCACCCCATCCCGAACTTCCGACCATAGTGCCAAATAAAATCATCGAACTCCATCCATGATAGAGCATGGACGTCGTGTTTCACGTGGGATGGCCAAAATATCTGGAAACACTGGTTTACCGTCAAAAATTTTGGGTTTACACAACGTATGCCTGGTCATTTCACTACGCCTGTACACACGTTCATATTTCGGTCAAAGGGCTTTTTATAGTCAATGAGATAATTACCGTGAGATAAGGATGACAAGATCATTAATCACAACGGGAACTACGGCACACTAACACAAAAGACAGGAGAGGGTAGTGGGTTAATCAACAGCTGAAGATAATGTGACTAACCATTCACATTGTTTGCATAGACTACGTCTGAGAGAGTATGAATGACTGCAGCGCCTTGGCGAAATTCAGAAACGCGTTTGTGTTTGTTGTATTTTCAGACGACATGAAGTGAGTGGGTTGGAGCGACACAGTGTTTTTGTCCGAATAAGTGTTGTGTGATCGAAGATCCAAGTCTTTTCTACTCATTCGATGACGTGACATTTTCAAACTTGCCGTCCATCTATTTCTTAAACCACATCGGGATGTATGTGAACATTCAGTAATGACGAGACTGCACCTTGACGTGGCGTGATGGCTTGTGCATCTCTATAACCCAACGAGCCACACAGGATGGCTTTTGTCGAGCCAAAGATCTAATCATGCTTGGAAGGTCAATGGGTAGAGGTCAGACAAAGTTCAGTTTCCTGGTCCACCAGGTTGGGGGTTCGACTTGAGTCGGCGTCTCAGTCGATAAAACGTGTTGGAGGAGTAATTAATTCAAGTTAATGGGCCTCCAATCCACCTTAACCACTGCCTTGCGTTTAGGTTCTTGTCAGAACTAAAGGCTTTGGTTGAGAACCCTAATCGTTCTCCTGCTTAGTGGCTGAACACCCTGGCAGTACCCTTCCATAAAACTCCAATGAACACACAAACAAGTAATAATTTCATACTGCATCGGTCGTCGCGCAGGATAATCAGGACCGCGCTGCCCATTGGATCTAGCTAGATGGGTGGTGATAAGTGGGTTAATGCTCAGATATTCCAACCGTTATTTAACTCTTTGTCTTCCGTACCCAACCCTATCCCTATGCCCCTCCTTCCGACCCGTGATATTCCCCCAGACAACTTGGTCGTCACTCGCCAAAGGTCTTTGCCAAATAGCACTGTAACTAGTTTTCCTGTAAATAAAGTGCAGATTCTGAAGCCTCGTCAACCTCTCAATCTGGGGGCTTTCAACGTGAGGACTTTTATGCAGATGAGTCAACAGGCGTGTCTTGCGCGTACAATGCAGTCGCTAGAAATCGATGTATTTTGCATATCGGAGACACAAATTCGGGATCCTAGTATTAGAAGCCACCTGAGTGCGCCGGGTCTGTCCTCGAATTATTTCCTTTGCACATCGGGAGACGACGAAGCCCGCTCTATGTGTCAGCATGGTGTAGGTATCGTACTACACGATAAAGCTGCAGCCTCTATGATGGATTGGATACCTGTCAAAAGTCGTCTGTGCTCAACATAGCGTTCCAGTTCAACGGGAAAACTGACCCAAATAGACCATAACGCTTTTAGCTACCATTGGCATGGTTCAGTACAAAATTGCAGATTTTATGGGACCACCTGCGTTGAGTTGGACCATGCACTATTTCTGTTACGTTTTACTCTTCGACTCATTGGTCATCGGTAAAAAGCGCCTCCTCAATTAGTTCACCATCATTTGAGCGATCCAGCGCACGTTATGAGGAGAAGCTGGGCCAGGAGCTAGGAGGACCGCGACATTATGGAGTAGACCAACAGTGGAATCAGATTAGAGCTGCGATGCACTCGGCTGCAAACTTTGCTTGTGGGATTGAGCCCGAAGTTCCCTGAAGGTATTGGATCTCTCAGGAGTCAGTAATCCTAATGGATCCAAAGCGAAAGATCCCATTCTGCCAGGATCAGCATAAGGACCGGTGTCGCCTGCAACGTCAACTCAGAAATAGCCTTAAAAAAGATCGTGAAAATTGGTGGGTCCAAATAGCTAGTGAAATGGAGGTAGCTTCTGCATCAGGGAATAATCAAAGACTATTTCACCTGATACGCAGCACCGGAGGTCGTCGCATACCGGTCATTGAGACCATTTGCGATAAAAGTGGACAAAGCATCCACAATAAAGAACAACGACTTGATTGCTGGGCAGAGTATTTTAGTGAACATTTCAATTGGCCTAGTGCTAATGTGGTCATTCCAGCAATTGCGGCGGAAACTCCATGAGTGGTAACATGCGAGCCCTCATCAGAATAGGAAGTACTAAGTTGCATTCAATCAATAAAGAAAGGAAAGGCTGCGAGACCTGATGGGCTTCTCCCTGTTCTTTTCAGGGTGGGCGGAGATTCTCTGGTCGACTCAATTACTAGCTCACTTCGCAGCATTTGGACGGAGGAGCGCATCCCTTTGTCCTGGAGTGAATCGATGATCGTCCCGATCTTTAAGAAGGGATCACGCAACGACTGCGCTAACCACCGTGGGATTAGTTTAGTTCCGATAATTATAAAAGTGTTGAATCCTGTGTTACTTTACCGCCTGACACGTTTGAGGGAGAAGACTATCCGCGAAAAACAAGCCGGATTCCGACCAGGTCGCGGTTGCATCGACCAAATCTTCACATGGATTGATGATCTTAAATTTCTGCCGATTCATTAGCCACAGAACTTATTAATAGCCATATGAAGGCTTGTATGAACTTTGCCAATATGATTCTAAATACCCCCTTCCATCCTTTGCATCTTAACTTATCTTCTTGTCGATCCCAATCGATCACTCGCTCCTCTTATCGGTAGCTACCCTCTCGAATAAACATTTATAAGAACTCCCGTGAACCATATCAGACCCCAATCTTGATCAACAAGGAACGAGTTTTAAATGAATTACGTCAATCTTTACTTGAATGAATGAAACTTCGGAGACATGGTTTTACACAGCACTCTATTGGATTTGTCTACATTTGTATATTTTCTCCGGCGTGACGACCAGGGTACAATGTTTTAACTGAAATTTAATCGTATTAAGCTGGTAAAAGTTATACAAATACAAATAAAAATCTAGTCATATCATTACTCGTAACACCACAGCTAGATTTTCGCCGTTCTGTTGGCGAGATACTGAATGAGGTTTGTAGTAGGAACATTTGAAAATGGATGTGTTATTTCTCTATTTGAACAGGCCAAACCATGAGTTTGATGCGGACCCGATTGCCCCCGATTGTCTTTCGGAAGGGAAATACACTCATTCAGTTTGAATTGCATGTTATTGAAGTGGAAGAACAAGGCCAATGTTTTAAATTCTCTGTCATGATACCAACATGAATGTCCTCGCTGTGAACATGATCACATCAACCCTCGATTAATATTTCCTTTCAATGGATCATTATTAATTGATTAGTAAGTATCGCGGGAAAGCATTTGTAGCCAAGTACCCAGACGTGCTTTGGTTTTTCCCCTATTTTTCCTCAGTTTTTATTACTGGTCAGTTCGAAACCCTTCCCGCTGAGAATTAACTACACGCACACATGCAATCTGGACATTTTTGTTTTCTCATTCACTGGTGTATATATCCTTATACCTTCCATGCACATCTTATTCCATTCGCAGGCGAAGTATCGGGCGGAGGACGCAGCGACCAATTGTCTGGAGGATGCCAACGAGCTCTATCCCTCTCTCATCGGTCTCAATACCGAGTAAGTACACAACCAGACACTCTGAGCAGTGCAGTTTTGACTTCTCGTTGTTCACTCGACTGCATCTTGTCTAGTTCTGCACGTGGCAATACAACTGATGAGCTACCTGTGCCAAGGTGCTGCAGGAGAAATGGTGACTTTGTTATTTCGACTCGTAGCCCTTCTTAATCTCGACAAGGTGCAGTTGTAGAAAGTCAGCTCATCGGTTACGGTTATTGATAGATCACACGTGTAGGCTAGTGGATACTGAGGAGCTAAGAGCAAGAAACCCAATGGCGAGGAATGAGGAATTCTGAGTGGTAGAACTCTCCGAATATTATTATTATTATTGACATTATTATTACCTTAAGTGCGATGGAAATGTTTGTGATAACCGACAAACAGCACTGGACAGCTGTCTCGTCCTGTCTGGGACTGGTTAGCAGTGCTTAATTTTGGCGTCCCTGTGAGGACTCGAACCGCGAACATTCTGGTTGGAACTTCAAAACGCTTACCCCTGGGCTACCCGATCAACAGTCATCACTTTGTGCAAATGGCTCAATCAATTTAAACGATGCACGTTTGGATCAGCCCATTCGGTTTTTTCACAGGCACCAGGCACTGCTGGGATTCGCGATTCGAGTTCTAACAGGAACACAAAAGGTACGCGCACTACTGACGAGTCCCAAACCGGACGAAACAGTTATCCAGTGCTCGTTGTCGTTTATCACAAACATTTCCATCGCGTTAAATGGGAAGGAATGAAGAGTTTGGAATGTAACTTCGGTAATTCTGTGCGTTTACGTGCGTGAGTGTGAGTGTAAAGTTGATAGGACTGGGTAATTGTGAATGAATCAGAAGATGAGTGAATGAGAGGCTGTGATTGGAGGTTACATTGCCCGATGACCAGTGGATAAGCATAACAGCGACTTGACCTCATTGTGTAACCTTCCTTTGATCGCATAGAAAGGTTGAAAAGCCCCATGCAAATTGACCGATTAGTTGGACTCTGTTAGACGGTCGTTAACGACTCCTAATTCAACCAGTTAGATTGATGCTGCTTGAGGCGATCAAATCGAAACTTCATTGTTCGACACCCGTGGCTCGCTGCATAGCTTTTGGTTGCACACCCCGCGAGGTGCTCGCTGAAATACGTGGAGCACGTGGTATATATGTCCACATGCGTTTGTATTTGTATTTCTATAAGTTGTGTAAGCTTATTTGCTTATATTTCTGATCATCAAATCGAATAAAATATACCATCTCATATTATACGCAACTTGAAGAGTGTAGCTGTTTATTGTGTAAAGTACACAACTGCTGACGTAATTCCATAAAAGACCTGTTCCTCATTGTTTAAGCATCGGGACAGGTAAAGTACCAAGGAATTCTCATAAGTGCTAATACGAGAGGATAGATGTTGAAAATGTGGATCGTATGGACGAATAGGAATGACAAGAGGACATATTAGAGTACAATCTAATCTTATTTGTAAATTTAATACAAAAGTTGATCTGAACATTAATAGGTTCTGTAGATAATGAATCCACTGAAGTCAAAGGTACAATATTGATTATTAATATACTATGACAAATGATTTAGATATTTTGTTCTAAAGGGTTGGGAAACAATACAGAGGAATAATAAAGTACAGTAGGGAATACGCTTTGGTCAACGAGATAGGACAAAGCTGACTGAGGGGTTCGCAATTACCTGATTTTGCGTAGCTGAAGCGGGAGTTTCCTCAGTTACCCCATACAATTGTAACAGTATGTGGACCACCTGAGACGACTGTTGATTGTGACACCCAGGTACTTGACAGAGGTCACTCCAGACACAGGGTTACAGTTAAGGACAGCAGAGTCCGTTGGAAATGAAAAGCGGCAAAGACTGAAGATGCACTCTAGGCACTTGGGTGTGTTAAGACCGGACTGGTTGGAAAACTGTTAGATTTGTTGAAAAAAATGTCCAAAACAAACGTCTTCTCTGACTACTCAATCCGTTTCTCCGATTCCCCAATCAATTTTTCTCCATTTCACTCTACCGGTATTGACGTTTTTAATAACGAAGTTGTATCGGACCAAAAACTAGCACTGTTCCATAAATGCCGTCTGCTCAGTTTCGCATAAGATTCAGCTGTACAAGCTCTAGACCAACTCAGAAAGGAGTGACTGAATAGACAGATTCGGGTTAGGGTACAAACACCTAAACTTTACAGATAGAGCGGCGGCTAAAACGTGCCTTGAATGTGTTCGGGAAATCATTTTCTTCTCTAGTAATACGTTATTCGTTTCGCAAGCACGAGGTTGAGTAACGCGTGACTTGGTTTCAACGAACTCATGGAGAATTAGTGTCATCAAGCTATAGTTTATACGATTTAAGTTAGACTCCCGTGCCTAGTATATGTACAATCGGAGACTGGTGAAACCCTGTGAAACAGGTGACTTTATTAGCAGAATATTCGACCCAAGTACTCACTTTCCACGGCCCTGACTTCTGTTGATATCTATTTTTAGTCTTATGAAGACGATATTAGGAAAACAAATCAGTTAATCGCATTAGATTAGGCAAAAACAATATATGCAGAAGATCTGGTTCCGTTGAAACCAAACAAGGCCGTCCTCACCAGTATCTTCAGGAGGTGCTCTCATTTTCTATGGGATTATGTCTCCTAAAATGTCCCTTGATGAAACCCTACTTAATATTCTTCATTGAAGAAGCTGTGTTTACCAAATTGAGAGAATACGGAATGAATGGTGGCATACAGTATACTATACGTTTTATGACAAACCACGATGAACTAGTTCGTCTCTGGAACTGAAATACCCTGATTTGGATTGCTCAGGATCGCGCTGATCACCGGCTTGACTGAAAGATGGAGGGGATGTGACACCCCAATAGGATGAGGGTTTAGGATCCATCGGACCGCACAGCGGACCTCGATGCGGTGAGGTTATACCACATCATTCTTCTCTGCTCTGGGTTTAAGGGTTCCGTGGATAGTGAATCACTTCTAAAATAATCGGTTAGCGAATAGGGTACGCTGGCAGTGTTGTATCCACAATCAACTGGCAAATCGATTTCTATTGTTATTTCACTATCCGGGACGCCAATCATGGTGCAATGCTCGCTTGATACATTCATCGCCGGGGGAACAGTATGTATACCCTTCTAAGGAATTTTGTTGAAATGAAAATATTGAATCTGCTTTATTCAATTCCGTTAGAACAGACAGAAAACAAATATCGAGTGTTTGTACAGTGGTGTAACGGGAAACAGACAGGGTGGAGGTAGGTAGGAAGGGAGGGAGCGAGAAATCAGCTCCAGTATAGTGTCAGTGTCAAGGTAATTTGAACGATCGTGGCATAAACTTCTGACAATGACTTGAACGACAAACTTGGGTTAATGATGTGTCCAGTTGTCAAGACGTGTTTTCTCTTATCAGGTTATTGATCTCTGGGATTGTGCTGCTTTATAGACCGCAATAACTATTCCGGAATGCAATCGGATATTCGTTATGACAGGGTCCGATTCGTTCCTTACCGTGCAGGAAAAACACAAGGAATATCAGAAATGTACGCATAGATAGTAAGTATGGGGATAGCACAGCTTCTTGAAGAACTCCGAAGTTGTTGAGACATAGTTTAGATACCCAAAATCTTAATTCATTGGTCCCCAGTTCCTTAAACAAGGTTTCAAAGTTTTGCGCCGCAATCAAACTGTTATTAGCGGCTTTTCTTCTATTTCTGTGAAAGAAATTTTTTCTCAAACTTGCAGATTTTCATGTTCATTTCTGCATCGAATTAGCCAAGGGAATTGTCACAGATCCTGATCACCCAGTAAACACACAACCGGCATGTTGTCGTTCCCACACACGCTCTGAATTCCGAAACATGTCACCTCATACAAACGCTTATCGAAATTCACCTATACCCTGCCTTGCACGTTCAATCATAAAAAAGAGACGGAACGTCATGTTAACCTTGTAGTATGATACAAACCTATGCTGCCTGTAAACAGTTCCCCTCGTACATACGTTCCCTGTGACAGTTGGCATGCATAGGTTTTCCACTGAAATGTAATCTTCAATGTTTTTAAAAGCTGCACAATACAGTAGAATATACCTGTCATGCCTCTTCAGTAACTCAAACCGGCAGTATGACAACCCACCTTAGGGGCCCCAATTTATCGTAGGTCATCACTTTGCCTGGTAAATACAATTGCTTCCTTCATGGTATTTGGCCATTGGGATCGCGAGTTATGCAATCCGTCCAGGGTAAACTTTATCACGGCACAAAATATCACTTAACCCACATCGCGGGGTCTACCTCGTGCCTCCCAGTGTACAAACCCATCAAAAATGACTTATGGATTCAACTTATGCAACTTATGTATCGATTTGTGGACCGTCACACGAACGGCTTTGGCAAATCGCCACAATGCACGGAATAGGTATGCCCTAGCCATGACTGGAGTGTGTCCCTATGATTTTGGCATACCTCATTTTGACTTGTTTGATAATAGACTGTCCATTTTCAGTGGCATGAAAACTCTCTATGCACTGTTCCATTGAAAAAGACCTCGGGTTCGTTCCATCAAAAATGTAATTGGAACACCTCGTACTGAGTGTCCTCCAAGGGTAGTTTTCAGGATACTTGCTATAAAAGTCTTACCATACGAAGAAACGGTAAATAAGAACTTCAGGTATCAGCTAATTATAATTGGAGAGAGCAAACTGTTGACTTTGCCTTTGAGGCAGTTGCAATCGGGCTGAAAAAAATTCGATCCCGCGGCAACGCATTAGGATCAAGCGCCGATAAATAAGAGAACTGTACGCGTGAATGTCTGAATCCACATATATGTGTATATATACCTGTGTACATATATCGGTTACGCTGATTCTGATTTTCCGACCAGGAAGCCTCACACAATTTATGCGAGCAAGTCTCCTGGTTTCCGTACCCTCATGTCATGTCTTAGTATGACTAACCTTTACTTTGTNACGTGCGCTGTGGCAATCTATTTGGAGGTCACTTACTTGCTTCAGTGGGTAACGAAAACTCTGCACACGTGAAATAATGAATCTCCCAGTTTTATCAAGAGTTTTATTCAATAAAATGTGTTTTATGACTTTATCTAATCGATAACTAAGTGAATCAATGGTTGAAGCACAGATAAAGAAAGTACGATATGTGCATACTCTTAAGCCGAAACAAACTCTGAAAATCTGAACAGCTCTTCTGAGTATCTTGGGTTAAATGCTGCCTCTGAATATGTGTATTTGTGCATGGTGTTTGCAAGATCCGATGTGCATGGTTAGATTGATTCCACCACTGGTTTACGGTGACCATGTTTTCTCAAATTCAGCTCTAACGTGATGGATAGATTGCTATTGGTTGAAAACTCAGTATAGGTATTGGAATGAAGTCAGTGGACCATTTTCGTTGTTATTCTCGGTAAACGTTCGATTGCTAACATGGTCACGATTTGGTTATGAATCCAAATACGTGAGGTTGAATTTTGACTCAGAGCAAGCGTTGGAACAGATAATTTCCAGTGATCAAATGCACATTTGACTCATGAGTAACTTTCTAACCCAATGTGTGTGACACCCTGAGTTCTCCCGAACGAAAACTCCTAAATTATTTGGTAAACGGTACAGGTTGATTTCACATGAAGCACGACTTTTGTGATATGGCGATACGACTGTACATGTCGCACTGCGAGTTCCGGTGTTGCTGATGCCGCGTCACAGGTTAGCGCCTATCGCGGAAGCTTCCCACAGGACTGAACAGTCTTCAGAAAGCAAGGTGAATTTCACCCTCTGGTAATCTTAAGATCAAACTGGACATATCCAAGTTGTTGGCATCCTAAGTTGTAGACAGATCAGAGAGATTAGTGTGATAAATAGTACAGCATTATTCTCGAAGCCCCGGCTGGCTATTTTCAATCTTTTTTCCATTCAGACTAACTAGGCAACTTGTTACTAGGATTTTTATTCACCAGCCAAAACGATGTGATGAGTAAACTGAACGAACCAAACGAAAAATCAAAAATAAAGAGAATTTCACTTTTTACCGATAGTATACTAATGGAAACCGATGGAGAAACCGTTTTACCGCTCACTTCATAATTGCTTTCTTTAACCCTCCCCCCGTGTACTCCCAATTGTGTTTTTCTTTTGCTTGTCAGAGGTGTAAAGGCCTGCTGTCGGACATGGATCACTTTCTGCGAGGCATTTTTGAAACTGAACGAGGAGCTTCCTGTGGTAAGTTTGCATCTGTGAATTGAGTCACCTGATTCCAGACAAACTGTTGTTGTCAATCATACACACTCAAGTTG
Organism: Echinostoma caproni; assembly: GCA_900618425.1. Classification (NCBI taxonomy): domain Eukaryota; kingdom Metazoa; phylum Platyhelminthes; class Trematoda; order Plagiorchiida; family Echinostomatidae; genus Echinostoma; species Echinostoma caproni. The sequence goes on from UZAN01054017.1 coordinate 15,325, forward strand.
AATTCCGTTGGTTGCATCGAGTTCCCACAGCTACGTTTATGAACAACTCACACCAATGCTTCGTATGATAAGCTGACAGGCAGTAAAATCTCAATCGAACAGTGCCTGCTGTTGCATTTGTTTTGCGAATGCAAAATGCCGGTCCTCTTCTTCAAATGTGCGGTGTTCAGGCAGAAACAGATCAAATTCCTAAAACGAAATCTTTCCCGTGGTAAATATATTTTTGTATATAAATCAAGCAAGATGCAGTGCCGGAGGGAGTGAAAAAAATTGTCCAGTTTAATTGGCTGTTACTCACCCGTTTTTGGCCTTGAGGTTTGAGGTATCAACCACCACGATCCAATTTAGGTGGTAAGCCGCTTTACTGCCTTCTGGCTCAAGGCCATAACCCTATTCGTATGGCGTCTAATGCGGCTAGTCACTCCAGGTCTCGTGCGATAGATCATCAATGGTGGAGTTGGTGAGTTTTCCAAGCTGGAAGTTTTGCTCGCAGACGTTTCTTTGCCGAACAACGCCACATTATCAGTACGAGGTCGCACTGATTCATTGCTGCAATCATTCCACATCATTTTCATCATCAGTTGTTACCAGTGAACAGTGCTACTCCATCTCACAC
>UZAN01054021.1:0-11833 GCA_900618425.1 Echinostoma caproni
TGATGATGATGATGATGATGATGATGATGATGATGATGATGATGATGATGATGATGGTATACATTCATTCAACACCAACTTAGACCTTGCAATGATTCATTGACCAATCGAAATATGAATGCTTATATCTGAAGGGATATACCGAAAAGACACTTCTTTGCGTTTACTCTTTGTTCCTATTTGAAAGGAATTTTTAGTTTTTCTCGAGTTACCGAATATCCTACCTTTAATAAAAAAGACATTTGATGTGAGTAGTTTTTATCTATGGTGTGGTTACAGGATGACAGATAATACAGTAGATTGGTAATCATTTTATTATAACACGTGAACCTTTCGTTCAATGGACACAACAGACAGACATCGCATTGCCGTGAATAGAAATGTTACCCCGAACCAACAGTGTGTTTTTAGCGCACGGGCACTTGCAACAGCAGTAAACTGTCGCACTCGGCACGGCAAGCGGCGTACAATTTGTCGAGAACACTTGATGTAAATATTACGTGACACGACAATCATAATGTATGTTGACCTTACGGTCAAGTTTTATTAAAGGAGCATAAGGGGGATACACGACTACACGTGTGCGTGCATTTGAGATACATGTGGAATACGTGTGCACATGCAAACCTTCAGTGCATGTCGATGAAGTTGTGGAAATAAGAGAGAAAAAATCAGATCAGAATGACCGCATCGCGAAATCCGGTGGAAATTAGATTCACTTCAAATAAACTTGTTAACGTAATCCAATCCAAAACAGGTAGAATGACATTGGTTACCTCTCACACATGGAAATATTGGGTTTTTTAAGATTGTAGTATTGTAGTATTCATTAACAAGCGGCCTCCTCGGCAACGTATAATATTTTATCAGAAACCGCACCGACATTGTAAGGTTACCTCAAATTGGCTGTGGACAAACGGCAGTGTTTGAGCGTTGTATACGGGCCAAACGTATGCATTGGTTTTATGGGACACCAGTCAAATTACTTATAGCTTCTTCAGACAATGCGTTGCAGACAAGTTGATGAGTCATTTAGAAAAATACAAGGTTTTATCCTGGGCGCAACATGGGTTTCGTCGCAGGCGATCGTGTGCCCCTAACATATTTATGGTCAGAAAAGAACGAACAAAAGCAGTCGATCACGGTAATGCGGTGGACGTAGTGTACTTCGAGTTTTTCAAGACTTTGGCTGAGTGAACCACAAAATACTGCTGAGAAAACTACACAATTACGCAATTAAGAGCCCTTTACTGGGTTGCATAACATAATTTCTTCGACAACGCACCATGGCCTTTGGGGTTTCTCGTCCTCTTTCCTTTTTTCTTTTCCTTTTAATTTCTTCTATTGAATAGACAAAGATACTTTTCAGGAAGGGGGAAGCGGCCAATCAAAGAGCTACCATATTTGCTCCCATCAGCATAGCCTGAGGAGTTTCGTGTGTGGCATTCAACTTTTTCTACTTTTCTTGAACGACATAATGGACGGTCCGAGACCACAAACTTTAATTTTTACAACAGATTCAAAAATATGGAAGACGGTGACAGAAACTGAGGAGTCAATGGCACTTCAGAGAACATTTAGTGCTGCTCATCAATGGTTGATTGAAAATGCCATCGAATTCCATGCATCAAAATGTACGGTAGCATCTCTTCGTCACAAAACTCGGTTTCCGTACGTCCTGGGATATCTACAACTTCCATATGCCTCAAATGAGAATTATCCCGGTTTCATCGTCCAATCTATGATGGCCCGGGGGTAGCGTCATCAGATTATCACCCCGGGGATATGTTCGAATTCTACCACCACCAGCTGACTTTCCCCGTTGTGTGTTGAATGGCAGCTCTGAGATTCACCACTCCCCCCTTCCTGAAAATTGGATCATTGTATGTTCAGTAAAAGAAATGAAAATAAAAGGAAATATAAAGAAAAAGTATATATTCGATTGTAAAAACGTCTTGATAAAGATTACCCACGGCAACCGAAACGTCGGTTTGTTTTCACCGGTGTCGACATCGCTGCGTTTTCAAAATTACAACTTATATAAAAAAGTACATTAATTTTCCAAAAAATAAAGGCTAAGTGAGCTGTTCCCTAAACCGCTCGAGGGAGTCGTCCACCACTGTAAGTAATCTTGGTTTGTTGAAGCGAGTATATGGAAAATTTGAACCTATGCTGCTCCCGTTTTTGCTAATAGCCCACATTCGACCCCACATAGCGTACTCTATTCAAGCGTGCATTCCATGGTTGCAAAAAGTCGTAAGATTATGCAATGTCTACAAAAAATGACCACTAATATGACAAAGGGACTGTATTCCAAGTCTTATGTGGAAAGACTAAAATCGTTGGTGCTATACTCCACACAGTATCGCCGAGTGCGAGGTGACTTGATTTCGATGTATCAAATCATGAAGAACCCTTAGCACCCGTCATTCACATTCATCTCACGGGGTAATCATTCAAATTAGTGCTCTAAAACTCCCTACTACAATGCCCGCATCATTTGTTTGTCCTCAGAGTGTGCACTATTTGGAATTCTCCACCACCTCACTTTGTTTCTGCTCCCACACTTCACTCTTTCAAACATAAACGGATGAAACATTGAGAATTCTTAGAGTTTGATATCCTTGGCAGTGCAGCAAACGAGGAAAATCTGTGACATTCATTATCTTTCTATGAACCATCAATCGATCCATTTGGGCAGAACAGCCCTATGGGACAAGAAAATCAACCACTTGTAACTATTTCCCATAAAATGTTTCATTTGACTTTGTCAGACTGAACGTAAACAAAATGACGTCATCATAAAACCATCCAGCTCGGTCGTTCCGGAAAACAATTAACACATTTAAAAAAAAGTATTCTGATGGTAAATACACCATGTATTTTTCAAGAACCTAATTGGATACCTCTCGTCTGTGCTGTTTTCTTGAGGGGAGGGGAGGTGTAGAATAACAGGACTTTAAATCCTCTAATAGTGTTTTACTTCACATGCCACTGCAAGATGAAGTGCGTATTCGAGCATGAATCTTCTTCCGAATCACTGAATCGTTCAGCATTCAACTGACCAGACGCATTTACGCTTTCCTCACATTAGGGTTTTTCGTTAGGAATCGATTGGATCAAGTAGAACACACTGTCCAAGTAGCGTCTAAAGATGTTGTTGTCAATTAAGGGAGTGTCAATTGAAGAATTAGATATGTTGAAAGTGTTTATTACATTCAATTCCGATTTTAAACTGTTTTACAAAAGGAAATGTTTCTCCCAATGTGCTCACAGGCTATTGTAATTAAATATGTATTTATATACCAACGTCGTCTGAAAATTACGATTTATCTGTTTCCACGTGCTCAAGCCGTCACAATGGTTTCTGACTCCATTTAGCTGCTCATTCAACGGAAAGTTGCCATGCATGATTACTCCGGTTCTGCTTCAGTGTGCATTTCAAAACTTTACTAACAACAGAACATTGTTATGTGGGTAATGGAGGATTTGATTCGACTCCATAGAAGGAATCCGTCATGAAAAGAATGGATGAAGAAATATCTGAAAAGTTAGGAAGCACTGCACGGCTGTTTCGACCTGATTGGGTCTCATCAGCAGTGACAATCTATCAACCCAACTGGGGATCGAACCCGGGACCTGACAGATAGAACACAAGCATGCTACCCACTCGGTCACCGGCCTGCTTACTCTTTTGGTATGCACACGGTTCTAATTCTCTGCATTTTAACTAGCACGACAAGATGATAATGTGGTTAATGAAAGTCCTCACATTCGAATTAACCTGGAGTATGATTACGAAAGAGCAAACAACTGGCGTGCGGAATTCACACCCACGTGTTTATACTATTTGGAGCAATTCATCCCAAAACGCAAATAACCATGCTAAATACCCGGCAATCGAAACAATTGAAACAGCTTGTAACCACTATTCGAGTTGTAATTCACATTTTTGTGTTGTTTTGTAACAGTTGTACATGAATAAACGTTCGGAATGGCATCCTTGACTGTATGTATCACTCAGCTCACGTCAAATCACATACTGAAGGCAAAATCAACAACTAGCGGTTAGCCCAGGGTTGAAATATCAAGTGATCCTGAAGCAGAAATTAAAAGTTGAAACAAAAATTATCTCCACTTGAGAAATTTAGACCTCTTTGTTTATATCGTAGTATAGCACATTTATCTTTTTCGTTCATTCAGCAGTGATAGTCGTAATAGTATCATGCAGAGTACCGTTTCGATCAACGTTTCTCTGAAGTTATTTTCCGTTTAAACAATGTTACAAAACTTGCACCTGTGTAGCTATTAGCAATAAAATTGGAAAACTTTTTTCGACGCTGTTCTTCTGATTAAAAACATTTTGTTCTACAATTTAAGTTGTCCAAATCCTCCTAAGTCTTCAGTTACTTGAGGTTTTGATTAAATAATCCACTGCCATCATATAGCATTTTCGCCATGTTGAACAGATTTTCATCATGCCTGTAAAGCCTGTATACAAAGAGGTTCAAATCTGCAATGGTTTCATGGCGAAAATAATTAAAAAAATAGCCGTTTGGCACAAACGGGATTTGCGGTCATTTTTTAACACGATAGGTAGTCGCTCTTCATGTTGCTCTCCTAGTGCTGCGTGTGTGTAAGGTAACGATACACTCCCGGTGAGATTATAGTTTTTCGGTCAGCTGGCGTTATTGGGATTGGTATGTCAACGTGAGCGGTATGTAGCTTGAGGCGACCTGAAAACAAAGGCGATAACTGTTTATTAATTGTTAACTTCTTTTGACTCACGAATTGTTCGTCGTGACTAACGAAAGTTATTGTACAAAGAAAGGATATTCACTGATACTGAGTTGCATCATTTAATATAACTAAGAATGGGTGCAATCACTGGAAGATCGGCGATTATGAGTAAACTTTCGTTCCTGAGAATTAAAGTTTTCAATTTTTTAAACAGTAGAATAAGCTTAAGTGAATCAAGAAGACCTCTATCTTCACTCGCATCCAAATAAGCTATGTTCGTCCATCTGTACTGCCTTCATCACATTTCAATCCTTATGGATATTTACAATATTTTACTCAAATCTATTTAGAATACATTTATGATACAAGAAATATCCATAACACAGGTGGTAACCGATGATATGCCGTCAAGCAGTGAGTTTCCAACATCATGATATTACCAAATTAGATGTCATACTGTTTTGATTCTATAGAACTACTAATATTGTACCAGGCACGCTTGAAACCGAAGCATAATTGTGCGCAAACAAAATGCGAAGCTGGAATGCTAAACCAAGTTTGCAATCCACTGCAACACACAAAATTATGTTTCTGATATGTAGGTTAGATTACCGCTGTATCTTTTGTGATGTAGATCAGTTCACGTATAGGGTCTAAACATGCGTCCTATCAGATCATTCTCTTCATTGCCATGCTAAACCGTCGAAATCTAACACACCCAAATTGCATTACGCGTTTTGAGAGAAAACAGTTATATTAATTAAGTGGAATAAATGCAACATGCCGCTATCTGTTATATTGACTGCTCACTCAGTTGTGAAAGAGTGGGTCGAATTCCTCTAAATGATTGCTACGCATTCCCGTATATTCGCTTTCTAGCCACAAACTCAAAACAATTTTGTACTATAAACTGAAACATTTATGGTCATACATTATTCATGTTTTATGATTTATTATTGAGACTATTAAAAACCGAACAAGCTTGAACTTGTCGTTGACGGTTTCAAAGCAGAAACCCACCAGAGTGATTGTGTGGAGAAATAGAACTGGTAAATTAAACGAACAAAAAAACATCTGCCTTGCGATTGCTTTCATCAGTCAACGTAATGGTTTATAACTGCTTAAATATAATCTGTTTTGTGAATCCATCCTCATTTGAAAACAATTGGTATTCATCATTGTTGGTATTACCTTGAACAAACATGGACCGCTGTATGGTTCCTGTTCCAATGTGAAGGTTCACTGATCTATAGACCCACACTGCGCACCGCTGCTGTTTCACAATAGAAAGTATATGACGCTTTGTCGGTCACCCGGATAGTTAATTGTGCATAAAACAAAATCCATCATAGAAGAAACGAAAGGACTCCCATAAAGTGTTACCGACACTAGAAGAAAAATATTTTTCACACCCTCCTCCGGTTGCTGGGATTGGATGGGCTAAAAGACCAACTATCGAAACGATTTTGCATTCATGACTTGGAATTGTGCAGGCTTTTGAGCGTTAAATTTTGATGATTAACAAAAATAGTTCGGAGCACGGATTCTGACCAGCCCTCAACCAAAAGCTCGCAGCTCTCCAATTATTGAATAAAGCGTATTGTTTAAATTTACTCGTTCAGGTAAAACCCAGGTAAATTATTTTGCACATTCAATAGTTCATTGAAAAAATCACGGTAGATGCTTTAATCAAAATACATCCGCTTACTGTTGAATAATCTAATCAACTGAAGGATCACGTTTATGTCGGTGCATACGAGCATGCAATGATTGAAATGATTGAATTACGGAAACAATGGAAATTCGATCGGAATCTGTTCGGAAAAATATACGACAAATATTTACTGAGTGATAATATATACCGAGCGATGAGCACAGAATCTCTAAAAAAGTTTGCATGCTACCTTGGGAAAACTTTTCGGTTTTTGAGTGGTCTTTTAGTGCAAATTATTTTGCAGAAAACGTATTTATAGAGGGACCACAAAGCTGGACTTCAACCGTTTGAACCAGATGGATGACAACGGCCTTTTGCATAACTGTTATGGAAGGGCTAAAAATTAGGAAAATAAGTGTTCTCGTCGATTATTGTTCGCATTTTAGTTTCAAACGAAGATTCACTATTTGTGCTTATTGTTAGCACATTGATCAAATTGGTCAAAACCGGCCAAGGTTTAAGTCTAGCAACATGGTGTAAAATGCAACGCACGACTTTATTTCATGAATTGTGAGGAAGAAAACGATAATCCTGCGAAGACTCATGCTATTCGTTTTTGCAAACAAATGATATATTGGAAGATTGGTTTGCAAATTACATCTCGCTCCAAGCTGTAATGGGCTCAGTTTGATTGTTAAGACTTTTGGCTAGCAGCAGTTTTATGTAAGTGCACAGTTACTCATAAAACAAGAACATTTTCCCGAGGGACCGTAACCGCCTGGTGATCTATGACGAAGTGGGATAACCTGTTACATAATCTGTTGAGCCTCCCTAATAAGATAAAACTGTCCCGTCACCCGACTGTGAATATAACAATTTCGGTGCTAAATGCATTATATGAACGCGATGAATTTAAACAAAGTACATAGACAGAAACGGAATTGGCTGATGAGTGAGCATAAACTCAAGTAGCATTTCTTATGCATTATGTAAATGGAATATCGAATGCACACAAAATTTACTGTTAGCGGTATGCAAGGACAGCATAAGTTTCCTTTTTTCAAACGTTTTATATTCAAATGGTATCGATTCTACATATATAGACGCATTAGGAGTAATGTCAAGCAATACCTAGTTCCCATTCCGTTCAGATGCTTTTCAGTAGTAATAAGGGATGACACATAATGCTGTGGACAGAATATCGCTGAGACGTCACCTGAACGTACAATCTGCGGTTCACACAGTCCACTTTACTGACTGGAGTTTTTCTCTTTGTACTGAACATCAGCTGCATATCTCAAACGACCCGTCTGGACTATCAACTCCAAACCCGTCAGATGGAATACCCGTGTGTAACACTGTGCCAACCAATCTTTAGTGATAACTTGAAAGATGATCAATAAAAAATAAATAGTATACAACCCAAACCACTGCTCAAAAGCAAATGTGAGAATCAATAGTACAGTCTGTATAGTACGTCCGTGGTGAGACACAACGAACCTGAATGAAAGACTTGCTTCGACAGGGGGATTTGATTGAAGTTACCATGAGATCAGCTGTCTCTTTTGGTTGCTCTCGAGCCAAAATGAACTCATTCAATAATTACCAAACATAAATTGGCGACTCGATTCAACCCTGATGAACGTTCTTTGGCGCAGTGAGAGCATCAGATGGGAATGGAGTTAAATCGTGGATTCGTCAAACCTAACACATCCAACCAAAGCATTGCTGATGAAATCTGATGATCCTCAAGTAGGCCATAATTTGTGTAATTCCCACCGGCTATACCAATAAAAGTAACAGGCGTTAATTTCAATTATCACCGCGTTAATTGGTATTTTTATATCTGCATTTATCCGAAAATTCTCTTCTCTCATATTATCTTGAGAGTTTAGTTATCCTATCAGTTGTAGCTAGGTTTAAATAAGACTTACTGTTCAATAAAGAGCTGGAATAGGATTTCCCAGTCTCATTTTCGAACGCACTGAACAACCCGCAATCACACTTCGTAGCTGGTTGCTTCTAAAGGCGATGTTGGCTGCTCTGTTGGGTAACGTTCGTGGACACCTAGTGCATTGTTGTGTACACCTACTTGCTGAGGTTGTGCATATTTGTCACTCAATAGACCCTATTTAGCCAGTTGTATTGCCACCGAAAACGAGGTTATTTGCTAACCTGTGCTTTAGTGAATCACAAACGCCTCTGATGCTGATGATACAAGTTGTCGCAATACACCGTGGCCATTCTTACTTGTGCAGAGAAACGCTGTTACCCTGTGATAAATCGGAGTTGAGAGATCGAAACGGGATTTCACCATGGAAGAACAGTTGCCTCCATAGTGAAATCCTGTTTCGATCAACTGAATATTCTAGGAATGAGGCAACCATGAGTCGAATAATGTGCTTACCTCTACTGGATATCCTTCGAGGCATCCGGTAAAAAGCCATTATCGTTCGTAAAGTCATGCGTAACTGTGAGTTATTCTCAGCACCACACGTCCCACTACTTAAACTTAGAGGGTCGCAAACTTGTAATCGGACTGTGAAAATAGACAATCCGGATGATAACTGATGCAAAAAGGATGATAAATTTGCGACGAAGCTGGGTAACAAACGGAGTAGCTGTAGGTGACAGTTTTGTCATTGACATTGTGGACAGAACGCAATGGTCAGTCCAGAATTTACAGATAAAAGGGAATGAGTTTAAAATTCAATCTCACTATTCAAGAGAAATACTATTGATTCTGTCATTGTATCCTTGCATCCTTGTACCATTGTTAAGTATCTTGCCAACTTTGGCTTTCAATGGCAGAAATATGTAGACGATTGCATTTGGTTCAAAGGAATCGGTGTTATTCGAGGGGACCTCGGCTTCAATCTAATTTGCTCACCAGGCTACTGAGGGCCTAGGCTGAACCCACTCATACAATGATTCATTGCTATTTATGAATCCATTTTGACGGGATTCGCTTCCTCACTCGACCGACCGAGGCCAATTACAACCGGGTTTGTTCATTCTCGTTTAAAGTTCACACGATCAACGGTCAAGGACATAAAGTGCCCAGGAAGGGCTGCTGGGACGGGGAGAAGGGGGTGATGCGGACGGTCAGTCATCCCCGCCCCACCGAAACTTTGATCCTTGCTCGGTAACTCATTCAGGAAGAACTTTTATTTGTCTATAGAGAAATCGGTTCACTCCGACTGGACGGGGTTTTGATAGACCCGGTACAATCGGTGACGTGTGGCGGCATAAGAACGAATCACTTTATTGGATTCGTGGTAGAATGCGATAGGTTGGATTCACTTGAATTTGCAATGGATTCTCTCATAAGTACAGTGATTTTACTTGAATATGAAAAGCCGTTATATTTTCGAGTGTTTCTTCCTGTGTGTTGCTTTCCCAGATCGCCCAGCACTAGACATTGTGAGCTTGGCTTTTGTTGATATTTTGACAAATTCATTAACTCCAGTAGCATTTGAACCTTCGCATCGGAGTGTAGCATGTAGCGTGTGAACTGACTGCCACGCCAGGTTTTCCCCAGCCTTTATCGGAGTCTACCAAATGAAGATTCTAGACAATGTTCATTGCTTAAAAGGTTGCTTAGCAGATTGAAGTCTTATGTTTACCGTGCGTTGTACAAAAGCGTAGGCGGCCTCCATGCTTGGGTTCGAATCCCGCCGAGGCACCACGTTTTCACAGTTTCAATATAATTCTTCAATCTCCCAAACAACCACTTGAAAAAGATCGGTCTTCTTTCAAATGAATTGTGAGCATGCGTCATGTTCTATACCGTCTCGCAACAGAGAAAATCATAACATCATAAGGAGTCAAGGTCAGTAACACCGTCTATTTACCTGCTGATTGTTGGCACACCTAACAAGATGAACTGAAGTTTGCGTGTGAAGGCAGTCTGTAGGATAGTCAGTCCAAATCAGCATTGCATAATTGCATCGAGAAACGTCGAGCGTATTTTTAATAAAATTACAAGATTCATAATTTCGTTTGAAATCATTTACGAATTAAATTGTGTAATCCATGTATTACACTGTTTTGCGCGATATAATGAGAATAGAATTAGCGAATTGCGCTTCTCTGTATTTTAAGTATAGTAGACAGACAGCTCTCATCAAAAATAAGGAAACAGTGATGCAGAACTCACATTCTCTTGTTATTTGCAGTACTCATATTTGCATCTAAAATGCCAATCGATAAGGTTTAAAAACTCACAGGAAGAATAATTGGAACAGAAAACAGAGATTGTATCCAATTAACAAGCAAACACGAAATGGGAATAAAACAGTTGGTTTCATAAGAGCTCATATAACAACAGAAGTGATTCGGTTCGTCCGCATAGAACAAACCTCTTCAATTGAGCATACGGCAGACTTGTGATAAATGCTTCTTTAAAACGTTTTTCTGAAATAGCTTTGAGTACCACGAGCACAAAGTGTATGCACGTGCATGTGTCCTCTAGTGAACTACCCCGGAGTAATAACAATAGACCCACACAATAAAATCTGAAAGTAACGAAGGAAAGGATTTGTTTGATTGGAGAATTTCGTTGTGTTCAGAGTACGTGAAACGGGAACTGAAAATCTCGGAAGAAATGGGCAGCTTGTGCCACCTGGTTACGTATGTTCAGCAGTCCGATTCCATCTACCCAGACAACAATGGACTCTAGGATCTAACACATATAAACCAAGTCTATCACCCATTTCACAATCGAGCAACTGATCAGACCGTCCTTCTTCATTCTGCTCACTGCCATCGGCCGTTTTAATTCTGAATCATTAAGTCCCGTTTATCGATTTCATCAATGCAGAAAGAAGAAAATTTTCGCAAGATGGTAGCAGTTGGTTTATTCTCCTCAATCACTGACTTAAGACAAACAAGCACATGTATGGCACAATAGGTTGTTCAAATATGGGGATTTATCGTGCATATGCTCTCAAAGGTGACTAAGTATAGAACTAGAAGGTCAACTCCAGGGTAAGTGGATTGATTGTACCGCTCATGAAGTCGAGTGATGCAGTAAAATAAGCAGCGCTTCACTAATTGCCAAAAGTTTATGTAGTAATGGTTTTAAGTATAAAGTAAAGTTAATCACACGAGATGCATTGATGGAACGAATCTCACTGAAATACTTGGGCGTTATGCTCATGACAAGCTAATTTCTTCAATAAATTATGGTTATTTGTGTCTTGTTGTCATGAGATGTTTTGCAATAGATGAACCTGGATTTATTGCGATCATTTGACCATGAGCTATCAGTTTGTTTTTCACCAGCCTCTTTTTAATTAAATTAAATTAATTTACTTTATTCTGCTATTGGAATCAAACTAACAAAAGGTGGCTTGTGTTTCCAATTTATATTAAAACACGTCACGGTACAATTTATTCCCAATATTTAAAGGGTGAAATGGTTCTGTATTCAATAAA
>UZAN01054022.1:0-15939 GCA_900618425.1 Echinostoma caproni
CACCCACAATTGATTCCTTGAAGCACAAACTGGATACAGCTTTGACAAGTCTTAAATTCCAACATCCGTAGCAGTGCACGAAACAAGGATAAATTGTGAAATTTATCTACATTCTCCGAACCGTGAATCAATTCATATATGGTAAACCCTATGGGGCTAGAAAAGCAACCGCTTGTATTTCGTTTAATAAAACTTTTAGTTTCACTTTTACTTATCTCAGATCATCACATTCCATGTAATATAGCTGTTCAATGCTGGTCACCAAAAATGCCTCTTTTATAGTCACTTTTCGTCTGTTCTCCTATTCTGCTTCGCGTTTTTTACTTCCATTCTGTTGTAGACTTGGTATTTAATAATATTGCCGAAAATGTTGAGAACATGCGTAAAATATATCAACCAAAAATTCGGCAGTTAATTAATGTTCGTTTGTATAACAAAAACTTAACATAATTTCCAAAAAGAAAACATGTGAGATAGTTACTTTCAGTTACAGACAAAGTACAAACTGAAGAATTGTGGTCAGGCATTCCCTCGATATCAGTTTTACACATTCACTGGCAAACCATCAAACATTCACACAAAACTCCTGCTCAGCAGCCGGGGTTTCTGTTTGACTAATTCGCATCAGCACGTCCGTTCACTATGTGGAGAAAATCCAGGAAAATCCAAAAAAATAAAAACTCCAAACTAAAACAGAAAAAAAACAACCATAAAAGTTGTTCATGAAATCAAATGAATTAGTCCAAAAATCACCTTCAACAATTGAAAGTATTTGTATTAAGAATTCTCTGCTCCCAAATTGAAGCTCAGTGGTTCGAACCTCGGTAAGGACAAGAAAAAAACTCATTGTTGATCCATACCAGTTACAGCTAATCAATAGTTAAATTTCAGGTAGCACACAAAAGTGTTTTCAGTGCAACTATGAATGTTCGCTAAAAACAAAATGTTTGGAGTATGATGAAGCAACAGACTGTGGAAAATAGTGCTGAAACTCATTTGACTATATATTTATGGCAGTTAAAAACTGCACGAAGATTTGTTCCGTTACCGTCCCATAACCGATATGTTCAGTATCGGAATAACTTTTCGCGCACCTTGAAAGAACTTTATGATAGATTACGCTGGTTGGGGCATGTGCTATGCATGTCACCAGATAGGTTGCCACTGCGAGCGTTGCTTGGCGAGACAGATAGCGGTTGGAAAAAAATGGAGGGCGAGGGTTAAGACCTGGCATGAGGGTATGAAAACCCTGACCAGGAGACTGGCTCAAATAAGTCCCGTTAGGCTCCCTGGCTAGGGACCCAGAGATCATGATCACCGGTGGTCAGAGACACTGAGCGATATTGCTGGGTGTCGCAAACACTGGCGATTATGCTATCTTCCGCTTGAATCTGTTCTCAACATTCTAATCATCATTCTGTTATTTTATCCAAATGGGCAACCAGAAGACAGCAACCAAAACCGGCTCACGAAAGTGCATGGTTAATGGTTGTAAGAACTGAACTGATTGATACGGGAATAATGTAGCAGCATTCATCGATGTCGCGAACAACTTGATTCTGTATTTATTTTATTTCTTTTTCAGAAAATATGAAATTGATACTTTATTGTGTCACATGAATCCGTTTTTTTGTTTTTCTCTCTCATAAAAGCATTTGTGTAGACAAGGCCGTGAAGCGGTACAAGTCACCTATGCGCTAGATGTACTTTCGGTCACCCCATTGGTAGATGAGGTTGCAGAAACGTCTCCCGAATCATATACATCCCACATTCAAGGTCGCATACATCTACGCTTGGCCAATGTCGGACGACATTCGCCAACTCCTGCCACGGTGATTACCGTGTTCAATCGGAAACAGCGCAAATTTATGATCAGCCCAGATGATCAGAGTGGTAGTTTCGGGTAAGTGAATACGACACGTATTGCGAGATACCTTTGAAGCCTAACTATCCAGTCGCATTTGGTTCACTTTCAGCTATAACAGTTTGATTATCTGTAACACATGCATTATGAATATGGCAGAGCAGCTCTTTGGTAGGAGTATATTCATTTATTGACTGAACTGCCCTTTGACATTTGATAATTCCAAGTATTTCTCCTTTTTGTGATCCTTTTGGATTTTTAAATTATTTGACCGAAAAACATTTAAAATTGTAAATAGATTAATGTTTTCCATTTTCAGATTTGCTGGAGGGGCACTCTCCAGTGCATTTCTTCCCGATACCGGTCCAGTTCAAGGAGCTCTTGTGAACGCAGATGTCAACTCAAGCTGTCGACTAGTCCGAGCTCGTCCACTAACGGAAGTGAGTCCGGAACTGCGTGAAATGCTCCGCATCGCACAAACTGAACGCCAAGCGACCGAGGTGGCCTCGGACAAGCTGACATCAAATTCGTCGAGGCAGAGAAAATTGTCCCGTTTATATACAGCACTTCAGGCTGTTAATCGGAATTTTTTCGTAAACGATCTTGTGGGTTATACAACACTTTCCGGTGTCAAGGTGAGCACTTATTACGTTTTTATTATTTAGCAATAAAGTATATTTGAATAGCATTAATAACAATATGACTGGTCATAGTCATGATAGAATCACATTTTCTATCCTTGACCCAATGTAGCACTCAAATGTGGTTTGCACTCCACTAGGCATTTACTGCGGTTTCACGGCTAAAAATGGAGCACCTTCAACGCAAACAGACCTTGTCTCTCTTCTCTGCTTCTAACCGATTCGTAACCCTGAAGGCTGGTGCTTAGATTCGTTGTGTGCGATGCCTGCAACAGGCTGGCGAAAATGAGCTTGGCTATATCATATATAGATAAAATGCTCAGCTGGCCGGTAGTCAAATGCATAGTATGCTTGAGTTTCACTTGAATCGAAGGATGCGCACTGCCGCCTTCAACCCAGTCAGGTCAAAACAGCTGTCCAGGACCCCTTCTCTTATCAAATCACGCTTCATTTGCTCTATACTCAAAGAACTTCACGGTCTAATGTATTCTGTTGAGCAATAAACTTTTATTGGTTGTTAGTGGACAAAATATCCTTTACTGCTCCCTGGTTTTGCAACCTCTGTACACTTCACTACTTACTTTTTACCCTCACCTTAACTGAACTATTTCGGAGTGATTTACCCAACCTCGTCTATCTTTATACTTGAAGTTGCCTTTGTAGGCTTTGGACATACAAGAGTAACCAGTGAGGCTGAGGGTGGTTCCAAACTAGCGCATGTCCAGTAGTTTGGTTCATTTTCCCCCTCTGTAAATTTCTCTTTTGTAGATAGCAAGAGATAACATTCAATCATGGGTTACATTGGCCAGATAGAAGTACCGTGGTTAGACTATTGTGAATTTTTGAAAGGAAAATGTACGCCTTGCGAAAATCGATCACGCCCGCGTATGCTTCAGCTACTAGTTGGTGCTCCTGTCATCAAGTGAACCTGAATCTGCTTTATACACTAATATCCAGTGATTTGGTCATTCAGATTGTCTCGGGGTTCCCATTTTAGGTACCTTTGTATGAGTCTAATAGATGATAAGATATACGGAGCTGTATATGATAGAGGTTGATGTTTATATCTACCCCATTTCTTCTTCATCATTTTAGTTAAACCGCATTCTGCATCTTTTTCTGACACCTCGATTTCTATTACTATCGTCTACCCAGTAGCGACATTAGTGTACCTTTTGAGTTTCACTCCCTTTTCTAAGTTAAAGCCTCCGTTTTTGTTTGTCAAAAGTCTTCATTATTTCTTCACCAAAGCACCAAAAGCTACCGCACAAAGTGCGAAGTTAGCGGTAACGGTATATACCGGAACCAAGAAAATCAAGTTGTTGGCTTGTTTCCTAAACGCGATCTGGAAAGGTGCCGGGTAGCATACAGCTCTCTCTCTCTCAAAACAGTTCGGTGATATATCAGAAAATTTGTTACACCTGACTAACACGAGTGTTAGGCTTTTCAAGCAATGTGATATACCTAAAAATAAGCTTTTTTCTCAAATTCCATTGCATCATTATTTTGCTATCTGAATCTGTTATCTTATGTGTATCGTGTATGACCAAACAAATCTAAAGCATTCCATTAATTTTAAACTTCTCGCCACCGATTCTCTATTCTCGTTGCAAACTATCCTCCCCGGGAATATCGATTACAGAACACTGCGTTGGACAAAACCCTGTTGTGATCGTTGCACATCTAATTTCGAACTTCTGTTCATACACTTAGGTTTGCGGCACAGACAAAGCACTGGAATTACGCACCATCTGTAACTATCGTGAGCAGAAGAAACGGGAACAGATTGAACGCATGCTCAGTCGGGCACAGACAGTGGAACATTGTTTGGAGACCAGTTTCGGGTGTACGGAATTCTTTGAATATAAACTGACAAACCCACACAATCAAGAGGACACAGTGCGGATCGATATTGAGGACAGTGAGTAAGTACCTGTTACTTTGGAAAGTCAGTGTTTTCTAACGTTGCCACTGAGTGAGAATGTTTTACTTTGGAAATTATAAGATAAGCGAATTAAACCGAATTACAACCATTTTTTTGTAATTGATGAGATCGTTCTCAACTGAATTTGCATACTGTTTCCACCAATAATATAGATTCAATTGGCACGTTAGACGGGAGGATACTCATTGACTTATGAAGCTGAAACGCACACCTCTGATTGATGAAGCTAATATTTTATTAACATGAGCAATTGATTCATAATTATTTTCATCATGATTCAGTCACTTGCAGGTTATGCGATCATAAACCTTACCACTATATGCACTATTATTGATTGTCATGGTTTAGTTACCCATTCGATCGGCAGTGAACAAAGTAAGTAAAACAAAGTTGAGACCAATAACACGATAAAGAGAAGCAATGTGGCTGAACTTTATCTGGGTAGAAAGCCGGTAGATGCTTTATTGGCTTGTCCNGCTTGTCCACAATATTAATTTATAACAGCAAGTGTGTTTTACCATTGATTAGAACGGTTCCGAGGTCCCCAACCGGCCTAACATGTCCTACATGACTCAAGCCCCTTACCAACGCTTTCATACTTTCACGTCATATCAGTGTCTGAGCACCATCCACTAAATCGCGCTCCTTGGAATTCCGTTCGGTCTCAGGCGTTCCGTGTGACCCAACTAAAGCACTAGATCAAACACTTTCGTGGCTGAGTAACTGCCGGATCTATCGATTTATCGTTCGATTGTTCCACCAAACTCGATCAATGCGGAAAAGGTAGCCGTATTCAAACACCTATATTATGTGTTAACTCAACTTTTCTCAACCTGGAATTACAATACCAGGCGGTTTGAGCTGCTGTAATAGTTATCTCCAATCCTTACTTCGCTTACTTCTCGCTGGTAGCATGCTCCGTCGATTGTCTGCCGCACATGAAGAGTGCACGCGTGAGAACCAGACTGGTTTTAGATCTGGTCGCGGTTGTAACGACCATACCTTCACGCTGCTCCAAACTCTTGAGCACCGACATTCTTTTCGTAGACCCATTTCTGTTTTCTTGGATCTGAACGCGGCTTTCGACTCAGTCGACCGCTCTAAATTCTGGCGCTGCCTTTTCCTGAAGGATGTGCCCGAGAAGTATATTTCAATATTACGATCCCTTTATACTCCTGGCCGAAGTCGAGTCCGGGCTTACAGCACGTTTTCACTGAGTTCATCATGGAAAGTGGTGTTCGGCAGGGTTACTCGCTCTCTCTCTCTCCCTCCCTTTTTCTACTTAACTTCCTTATAGATTTGATTATAAAAACAGCCCTATCCTCGTGCGAGGATAGTGGCATCGATGTACTCCCAGGTGGCAGACTGTCTGATCTAGGGTATGCAGACGACATTATGCTGATAAGTGAAGATCCAGGTAAGCTGCAAGCTTTTCTGGATAGTTTTAGGGTTAGTGTAGTCATGTTCGGTATGCGTTTTGCACCTGTAAAGTGTAAAACGCTACTACAAGACTGGGTTGGTCCAGCACCCAGCTTCACTCTAACTGGGGAAGTAATAGAGCAGGTGGATAAGTTTTATTTTATCTGGGCAGCTACATCTCACCCGGTGGACGCATCACGGATGAATTGTCTGCTCGAATACAGAGGGCTCGGTTGGCATTTGCCAACTTGAGACATCTGTGATGCCGTCGCTGTCTGTGAAGGGTCGAATATATGTCGCGGCATTTCGGCCAGTTTTGCTATATGGAGCAGAAACTTGACCATTAAGAGAACAGGACAAAAATAGACTGTCGGTGTTTGAACATCGCTGTGCACGCAGCATTGTGCGAATCTGATGGGACAACTGGACGAGCAATGCTGAAGTCAAGCGTAAGGTTTTAGGCAGACGCAATCTACCACTGAAGCCAGTGATCGACCTCCATAGATTACGTTGGTTGGGGCATGTGTTATAATAGGAAGTTGTGACTAAGTAAAAAACTTCCTCATCCCAATTAGATCGTCTATGGTGAACCAAAGCCATTTTAGTCGAGTACATCAGTGTTAGTATGCAAGAAGGAGCAGTATTGAGCAGGCTCGTTTTTTGATGTTTTATCCCCTGATACATACGAATTTACATCACAATACGTGCGATCATTTATTTGTTCCTATAAAACAAAACGTATTGGCCACATTGGTAATCACTTACTTGAACGAGTACGCAGTCAACACCCAACCTATCTGAACAGTGAAATGACCAAGTCCATCTGCCATTCTTTCGTTTCGTACCCCATGGAGTCAAACTACGGGTTTAAGGTAGATTATACTTCAGATCTTGGCTGCAGCAGAAGCGATGGGAATCCATTTACTCCAAAAGAAACATTTCTTAAAAACGCTCAGTCCTCTATGACCATCACTGCACCCGACTCAGGCGTTTCTCCTGCCCTCTCCCCGTCGTATACCAAACCAGCGCATAAGTGTATTGACCAGAGTATGAGCAATATCGGGTCATAGATCTGGACATGTTACTTTCTTTTCAGTTTGTAATTCATCCTACGCTATAGAACACTGTCATCCACATTGTGATTTATAAACAAGCAGCTGAATTCTCGAGAACGAACTTCTTCACTGCTGTATATTTCCCATGAGACCATTTTGATTACTCTTGATTATATATTAACCCGTTTCCAATTGACCACATTGTATTCAGAAACAACACGGTAGTAATCACGGATCCTCGGGAAACAAAAACCTTCAAGGCAGCTTTGGGCATAACCACGCCGACAGAGGATGATCTATTCACCGCTGATCTCTCCGCATCTCAGAACACCGGACCACAAGATGAGCGAAAATCACGTCTCGTGATCTTTCTTCGACCGAAAGAGTCCGTACTAATTCCAATAAAGTATATGGAATCAAAAATGTTGTTGGTGAACCAAATCACTGTGAAAGATTCGTTCACAAGTGTGAGCAGTAGTCTGTTTCTCATTTTACAAGTATTTTTCTACCTCTTCGTTTGTTAACGGAATTGGTTCACCGTGATGATTTTTAGAAATTCACTCCACTAATGATCATAAGCATTTGGTGGAATATTTATTCATGTAATTGAATCAATAACTTGCATAAGCTATTATGAGTCGCATAAGTATATAAGGAATGAAACGAACAGTCCAGAAAACCAGTAGTTTAGTATCGTATCAAGCAGATCAGCAAGTCGATTTTTGTCCGTTTTTCTTAAATTATCTACGGACTACCATGAATGGTCGAGACTTGAGTAAAAAATGTGAATTGTTACGTACCCGGGAAGCGTGTCTGTGTATGTGTGCGCGCGCTTGCGCTGTTTTCAATACATGCATTTCTCGGTTATCGTTCGTTTTTGTCAAAACCTTTTCTCTTTTCTCTTTTTTTAATTTACTTCCTTTTATTGAACATACAAAGATACAATTTTAAGGAACGGGGAAGGGACCAATCAAAGGACTGACATTCAACACACACAAATAGGGGAAAGTCAGGTGGTGGTGGTGGTGGTGGTGGTGGTGGTGGTGGTGGTGGTGGTGGGATTCGAACAGGCATCTCCGGTCCACCATCGCCTTAATCCTAACAAATTAGATAAATAGGTTTATAAATGGACGTTAATTACACCCGCCTGGTAAACAAAGATCACAATGGAAAGAGGATCATGACCTTCAGATGTGTGTATTTCACTCATTATTATTGACTATTAGCAGTTTAAAATACAGTGCAAAAAATTCGGGGATTGTGTAAGGAAGACACGTAGTTTGGTTAGTTTTCTCTGTGTACAAAAAAGGTGACGTGCAGGTTAGCTGACATAACATAACTTTTCCAAATAACAGCAGCTTGACACCCATTTTCGTAATCGCAGTTTCAACCATTGAGTCAGATCAACCAGCTAGACTGTCGAATAAACGTGCTTCATATGTTTTTACCGAAAATATCACTACATAATTCCAAATCATATCTAACTTTTAGGCACACTTTGACAATAATATGTTGTATTAAAATATGAAAGTTGAAATATTTAAAAAAATAACTCACGATATTTTTTTTAACCCACCCGTTTTGATAAGCGTGAATTGCTTATGCTGATAGCATTAAGACAGCATCCTTCTTTCCTGAAAGCACAAATATTCCGGCTAATTACCAGTAGTTTGCCTAATAAGAGTCTACCAGGAGTGTATGGTGAAAGTAATTTATTGAACATTTTCAGTTACTTTACTTCAACTACGCAGTGCCCAAGGCCATCGTCTTATCGACTCAACAGGTATGTGTTTCAAATAATCAAAACCCACTTTTATCCTCCGTTATTGGGCGCTGATGAACTACCTATCCTGTCCTAAAAATTGTTTATTGTCGATTTTACAAAACAAGGTTAGGGGACATTCCGTTAAAAGTAACCCCTTGCGCCCTTTATCGCTCTCTCTCTCTCTCACCCAATACGCCCTATATGAAGGTCACTGGGAAAACGTCAAAAGAAGAGAACCGTTGCGTTCAAGTACGTCACACATTTACAATCATCTTTCAGTATTAATTATTCTTTTACTTTTTTGTTTACTTTGACTGCCTTTATCATGCTTCATGAGTTATACCTGTCAAATATTAACCACGAAAAAGATAGATTTAAACTCATTGAGATAGCCGAAATATGCGTCTCTTGTGTTGTTCAAAGGGCCTTAGTAGCGTACATGTCAGACAGCATTAGTAGTGCATTGCTCACTGCGTGTTGTTCTGTTGTTACTCATTTTTATCACAGCTTTCCTCATCCTTGTTGCTGAATTTCCATTGCTTTTTTACGTATCATTTTAAATTCCTATCGGGTCGTTTCTTGCCCTTCATTATATCTGCTTTCCACTGCATAGTGGTATCCTCATCAAAATTAACTCACTGATATTGAAATAAAATAAAACCGACATATCTTTAAACGAGGCTTCCTATCTTACTTTTGGGTTGATGGCTATTACGGAGACACACGAATTTGCTCGCATTGACTCAACATGATCACATTGCTTCCGGGCCATGTAGGGCTATCCTCAAAAAAGTCACAACAAATCAGATGAACTAGATGAAAAGGACAAATAAAGCATTCGAAGAAACGAACGAAAAACATCTCTGTACTTGTCATTCTTTGTCAACTGTTTCTCTTCATTTGCTCCATGCGTATCTAACCGTCCTTTTGCATATTTATTGTTCTCATGTTGGCACCGTGTTTGTTTCCGAACGACGAAAAAATACGTTTCCGGATGTGACCTTCCAGGCAGCGAACAAATTTACAATGCCGAAGATTACTAACTGAAGTGTTCTGAAAAGCATTTTAAGAGGGATAGGCAACACGACAGAGTATAAAAACAAATCTAATTCGTAAAGTTTGGGATGATGGTCACCGATGGTTAGAGACACTGAGTGATATGGCTGGGTGTCGCATACAGTGGCACTCATGCATCCATTCATTATTCCCCTATCACTACTCTCTATGAATTCTCAATCTTCCGCTTGGATTTGCTCTCAACATTTCAATCTTCATTATGCTCTTTTAGCTAAATGGGGCACCAAAAGACAGCAACCAAAACCGGTGCACGAAAGTGCTTGGTTAATGGTTGTAAAAACTGAACTGACACTTATTTCTCAAACAATATTGGTATTCTAAAATTGTTCAAAACTTTCATTTAGTTACCATTTCATATAACTACCTTTCTTAAAATATGATGTGATATCGAGTCAACTTATCATCTCTGATTCCATCCCAAAGTGAAGTTGAAAAGTGCATTTTGGATTGAACTTTGGTTAAACTTTTACTTACTCCTACTGTTCTTTGCCCTTTTCAGATCAACTTTAAATCAACAAAAACCGGAAAGCTCTTGTCACAATTAATTCTGAGAATTCACGTAAATCCGGCCGTAATTGATCAGACCTTTCGTTTTTTTCATCCGGAGCTCAGTTATCTGAAAAAATTGATCCGATTGCCACCACTTGTCCTTCGAAATGTGCATCCATCATGTGCGGGGGCTTCTGACTTCGCGAATCCCTGTCAATTAACACATGCAAATGTGAGCAACCGTGTTTGGACTCGTGTGTCCGATCCCGGTATTTTGACCGAGTCTGGGAGTATCAATCTAGGACAGCCCACAGATCTCCTAGTGAAAGTTGGTCTTGGAAACTGTCCCGAGGTAATTGTTTTGACTTGGTGAAGTTTTGGCAAACTGATTGTGCGATATGATGGACTTTGATTAACCTGTATTCGTTTTATTGATATTGTTTTTACAGTGCATTATTAACTAGTACAGTTAGATCCACTGTACCGCTGTGCTGAAAGTGGATACCTGTTAGAATTATGTTACAGGGAAGGAATGACGTGTTAAACTCACCACTATTCTTCACCTTTCCATTGGAATATTCACTTCCATTTTAGGTCCGAGAATTCTTGATTGCAGTTTATCTGGATCCTTTCCAAATCCGACCGGCCTACGTGTGGCAATGGACCGTACATGCGTTACATCGCATCGACTTGGCAGCCACCTTAGGTCAAATTTCTCCTCCTACCGGAGTTTTATTACGTACAGAAGGCATACTACCTGCTGGAAGTTCAAGACGAGTTGCTATCTATACCAGTAGGCCACAGGAGGTAATTCTCGGCACGGAATGCGAAGCAGGAATGAATTCAGTAGTCGATCAGGTTGCTGGTCTGAGTTTTCTTCTATCGCCCGGTGCTGTGTACGAGTTAAAAGTGAGTCAATTCGAACTGAGTTGCCCGCAAACCTCTCAGAAATGTTAGTTCTCTATCAGATACAAACGGTTCACCCATTTGAGTCCTATTATCACACTTATGTCTTTGAAAGTCCTTTCAGTCGTAAAGCTTTTTCCTGCCTGCTAGGAACCGTCAGCAATGTATGCGCATGAAACTTGTGATGGCTCATTTATCATCAAGCCTCCCGGGCTTAGCTCCACGGAACGGTTTTACATCAGCACTGAAAGAACGAATTTTTGAGACATTTTCTTCTGTCTAAATACTTTATTTTGGTGCAAAAAATGTTTATGGTGTACAAATTGAACTGAAACTAGGGTGCTTCCAAATTTTCCTGAAAATTCTCGGAGATGCGTATATATATATATATATATGTGTGTGTGTGTATGTGATCGGTGAACTTGAAATGCATATATGCTGTCTTATTACTGTTTACGTATGTGACTTAACTGCAGATATAAACGTGGCGTTAGCGTTCTCGAATTCTCCCCCGGATAAAAGACCCCCGGAATGGTCTGAAATTCTTTCAGTGTACCGCCAAAACACTGATAAACAGATGAACACCATAGCACAACATATGGGTACTGCCTGAAGCTACACTGTACGATATACCATTAAACGTGTTAAAGATATGGTGCTCGCATCTGGCTCCCGTTGGGGCTTCCCGGCTGGGGCCCCAAAGATTCAGATTGTCCTGGGCTGGAGACACTGTGGGATATGGCATCGAACCGAAGTCAGTGATGTGAACGCATTCGTTCTTGTGTGCGATCCCAAAAGTAAATAAAAGACGAAAAGTCTCAAAATGGCGTGCAGTAACGAAACAAAAGTGAACCTTTTTTGTTTACCCCGCTTTTGTTCTTAGATTTTTCATTTACCCATGTTTATTTTGGCGCCGTATCTGTAGGGATTGGTTTTATACATACTAATATATATATATATATATATATATATGACTGGTGGTGTACATCCAGGGGAAGTTTGTCCAGTCATTCACATGCTACTTTTTATGAAATGTATATATGTATATGTGAATGAAGCCCACGCACTCCATTAAATCAAATCACGAACTTGTACTTCTTATCAGCGGAAAAAGAGAATGCTGCACGGTCGGTGATTATTTGATCTGAAATCGGCAAGAATACTTGTCTGAAGGGACTCGGACATCATCAGTGAACATGATTGTTACACGAATTCGTTGGTCAAACTTATCCCTAAATTTTAAAGAATTCAGGCTACACACTGTACAAAATGTTCATCACCCCACTCAGCTTATCCGCTCTGTCCCGGTAACGGGGAGAACACCGTTCATTACCATTTAGAAAAATGTAACCGACTTTGATTATGACTTTGATATACTTACTGATTTACCCCAGAAAACTTGTCCATGGTTGTCCATGTGTGGAATGCTATCAACCATCCTAGCTGCGAACAAACATCGACCATTATTAATCATGATTGAAATACCACCTCCAAGCATGATTCCAAACAGATCCCGAATCGTTCGAGATACGGGTGTGTTTATCTTATTGAAGATAACCTTTTTTCATTCAAGGGCAGTGTGAAATACCTTTTCATGCACGTAAGCGAACCGCAAATAGTTTCCAACTGGTTCAAATTCAGACTATGAGCTAGTCTATTTATTTTCATGTTTCACTATATCAGTCACACGCTAACGAAGTGTACTGCATGTATTGAAATGTAATTGTCTTGCAAACTAATGCAAACCACTCGGAGGAAAACCGCACTGAAGTTTTTTACTTAAAAGTCAATGGTTTGATTTCCTCTGGGAGCTGTCTCAAAAATGACACCTCAAGCCATGAACACCATCTTGTTCCTACGCGATTCGCAACAGTTGCACAGTTAGGACTGTTGAGACCAACCTTTTCACCGTTACGAAAATATCCGTTCAGAAGTCCAGTTGATATAACTTCTAAAACATGCAAGCCAATCATCGACAAGTCGGTAGGTTACCGCGGTACTTATTTCATCTTCCTGAGTTGTAATTTCGGTGCAGCTTGTAATAGTTACTGTACTTGACGCATACTGACATCCAAGTGCAATGATCACTCTAACTTAGAAACACTAGTCACTTCACTAGAGGCAACACCTGGGAGCTGTCTCATGCTTTGGGCAGAGATCGAGCTATATTGAGGAATTAGTCCGGTAATCTTGCGATTACCGAGACTTGCAGGCGTGCATTTATTTTTATTTCGGTCTAGATAGCATGACACTGCTTCCAATTTCATTGTTTCGATGACGGAGGAGTTCATGAACTTGCCCATGAAGCATATCTTTGGTGTTCATCCATCGTTCACCTGCCGTGTGCAACTGGATTACTACTGAATGATAATGTATCTTGTGGTATTGCCCACCACATCTGAGACATAAGTGTCTGATAGAACTCACGAGGCAAGTTGCAGGATTTACTGTAACGGCAGCACTTGGAGTGGGCTGAATTGGACTTTGCATCCCCAGGGGCAGATTTCCAGGAAAAAAATCAGTTTGGTAAAGTCCTCATTAAAATCCGTTTGGTTTGTCCACGCGGTAATGGACTCTCTCCGCATTATACCAAATTGGATTGGTACGCGTGGTTTAGTTATTGAGAAATTGCAGAAAAAATGGGCGGGTGGAGTTAATAGGAGTTTGTGGATTTCATTATAGGTCTAAAACACACATGTACTGCGGAAAAAATTCACTAAAGGTTAAGCCGTAGCTTCCAATAGCTGCATTCAGTCGAACAACGAGTGCTTCAAAGTTCCAAACATCTATATAATTGAATATTAGTAATTCGGGGCGTACAGTGAGCGGTACACGTAACAGTGTATGTATGACCCAAAGAGGTGATAGTAGTCTCCGGGATGGCTGAATTTAATATTACAGACGGAGGTGATTGAGCAAAATGAACTTTTGGGTGAAACACTGAATTCAATAATCAGATCTTTGGTGATGATAAAAGTTCAAATTGGATGGTCCCGATAGCACAATCTACCTACAATATGACGTACTGCAGACAAACCTCGACTTCAGCTGCCAAGCCCTGGGTGCGAGCTCTACCCCGGGGTAGTATTTTCACCGACAGTAAGTCGCGGCTGGCAGTTCTCAAAGGAGAGCAAAAAGCCAATAAGTAGTTCGGGACCTTAAACAACCTCATTGCTAGGAGCTATTTGACGAGGTGCTCTACACTTCTGTGCTAGGATCAATGTATCGAAATGAAGGATTGACTTGACTAATGTACGTTCTTATACAGATTCGGAGTTAATTATCCCGAAACAAACTGGTTGCCTCCTCGATCGTTTTCAAATAATCATACTTATGACGGATTTTACAAATCCACACAGAACGCATTCGTGCTGAATGACATTTCGTCCTTAACTGCATTCCTTTGTCTAAAATGTCCATCTCATAATTCTTGAACGCTAACACAAAAGCACAAAGAGACTGGTTCAACCTCGCCACTTACCCTGGCCCCAAAATTGATCATCAGCATCACCACCACCACCAACACTCCAATCACAATCAGTCTCACCCAAACACAGACACACAGGGCTTACCCCTGCCCTCTCCCTATCCCAAATCACCTTTCGACCCAGCGTGAAAATGTGTCCCCACTAACAAAAACCCTTATATTGTTCTTTGGCAGATTTGAAGTTTGTATGTCGAGATTGTGAAAAGTTCAGTAGCCTCGGTGGGATTCGAAACCACGCATGGACGCCGCCTAAGCTTTGTAGGTGCATGCTCTACCAGCTGAGCTACGAGGCTACGCGTGTGCAAAGATCAGTGCTATCGGTGTTTAACTCATTGCTACCATTTTTTCCACTGTAGGAGGAAAATTGTCACATTATTGAAGGTGGTTTCAACCATGCGTGAACCCTACCTCTCATCGCTTTTATGTTCTATGTTCTTCCAACTAAAAGCATCTCTGCTTTAAACAGAATCATTACAAATCATCCTGAAATCTTTTCCCTCGATCTAATGTGATCTTGTTTCGATGTATTTTTCCGCTCACTCTCTCAGACAAAGGAACCTAATTTGGCTCATTTCTGCAGCACTCCCGTGGAAACCATACGTATTTTTCAGAGATCCCCGTCCCGTGCAGCCTCATAGTTCTCTTTCAAACGTGTTATAGATAATAATGTTACATTTTTTTGATCTGAGTTGTCCGTTTCTGTAGAACGGTCGTACTGACACTTCTACACTAAAATCAATAACCAGGAGCAAGTACCAAAGCCCGGGGTTCATCACTGCTCAGATAAGTCAAGTCAAGTCAAGTTTCCACAATAATAATAAAAATAAATTAAACGAACTAATTCGTCATATGCCTGCGAACTTCGCAGTAGCCATAGACCTTTACGTAGAGGCATTGGGTTTCAACGTGGAGAGAGAGAGAAAAACAGAGTTGCGGGGTATCAACCACACATTTATATAGCCAAGTTACGACACTTTCAAATTCAGTATTCTAGCCAAAGCCTTTCATTCGATTGGTCTAAAATCATGTAAAATGTAATATACACTTCTCAAAAGAATGAATTTGTTTGTTTCAGTGTTCTCCAATTTGCATGCAAAAATAAACACGTCCAATGTGAATATTGTTTCATCCCTAGTTCATCATGTGACTGATTTCCTAGACGCATCTGAGAAATGTGCTTTCTCAGGTTTTTCATTCACCTGTTGCTCCATTGCACGCTCCCTGATTTGTGCAATGTCAACCAGCACTGGTCGCTTATCAAGAGTGCTATGCATTCTGCTGGCTTAGTTAG
>UZAN01054026.1:634-15936 GCA_900618425.1 Echinostoma caproni
ACACCCCTCACTTCCTGTGGACGGGCTGAGAAGTCCGACTTCCATCGGACACCAGAATACCAGCAGTAACACAGCCACTTCCCATGATTACAGATTACTTGTGCAAGCTTCTAGATACTCTGCGTGGGACACAACACGCGGCGCGAACACAATTACAAACTGCTCAGAGACACCAAAAAGAATACTACACCAAAAAGTCTTTTGGAGCACCTTGTCGAGTGAGGCAGATTATGTGGCTTCACGTCATTACACCAAACCCTGGAGTGCCGGCAAAATTACACAAGGACTGGCGCGGCCCGTGTGAGGTGATCAAAGTGCAACACGCGTAATCAAGGCTGTAAATCAAACTAACGCTCAATCTAGGGTTGCTCATTTCAATCGGATGAAGCTGTATGCCAAGCAGGAAGAACGTAACCACTCGACACCGGATGTGGGATTAGAACTCGAAATACCAGCTCAAGGTGGCATAGGAGTAGCACCGGGGATGGTGCTGTCAGTGAGAAGAAAGCTGTGTAGAAGAAAACATTAGTTGAATAAGACCAGACAATTTAAATTGTGAGGTTCTGACGGAGCTGCTTTTCCTTTGCGTTGCAGCCCATCCAATCATTACCGCCACAGTGAAGGATTGCCAAACCACAGAAGAAGAACCTGGAGGCAGTTGAAGGTTCACGTAATGTCGAGTTCCCCCATGTACGTTTTCCTATTTACATTGTTCAGCGTAGTTACGTGCAGTACAATTTCCTCGTTCTTTACGAGTCTTCTCCCGTGTCTGCCTGTTACATCAACATACGCAAACCGGATGAAAATTTCGAAGGGTTTTGGCATATAATTAAAGTCGAGAAGGAACCTAAACGAGAGGCGCATAAATCTGTTGGCTCAGTTGTGGAAGCGCTTGTATGTGAATATAATTCCAACATGTTGCATATTCAGCAAAATTTGTTCATCAAGATAAAAACTGAGAGGGAGAAAATCGGCCATTGCAAAGTAAGATGATAGTTGTATTTGATTGCAACAGAGAAGAGTTGTACAAAACCAATGTGGATGATAGTCTGGGCTGATTAACCATTTTTTACCACGGTTCCGTTTAGAAAATGATGGCTCAATTTGAACTGCAGCTGAGGCCGCCTGATATGAAGCCGTTGTCGAACGCCCAACAAAACAAAGCGGTATTGATTTGACCCACAAAAACAAATCGCGTCGCCCGCTCATTTGGCAATGGGTTTATCTCATTGGTGGCCAACGAGTAATTCAGCATATTGTTAGAGCTGATATACTGAGCCAATTTTCTAATGAATTTCTTATTACCAGTCAAAGTTATCAAATATCTACACCGCCTAACGGGTCGGAAGGAATATGATTATGGAGCGCATTGTTGTTGGTCTCCTGCATACGCCAATTCGGAAATAGCGAAAATTGCCTCTAGTGCTCAAAAAAGAACAGAAGCAAATGGAACATTGACGAGATGAAACTGCCATACCTGTATAAAATCTATGAATCATTTTAATAAATGAACTACAGTTACGTTTTCTACTGTCATTTGGTTATCTTACTACTGATGTACTAGCAAAAATCGTTGAAATCGCGAAATTGTACATTTTAGTGGCATGTGACCAATAGCAGCAGTGACATAAGTGGCTACTACATCAGATATGTTGCGTCTGGTGTGGGGCAATATGATGTTCAATCCCGTGAATAAACCTGGAAAAACGAAGGATTGAGAGGAACAAATGTGACGAAAATCAAGATGTTGCCCGAGTTTGGACAATACCTCTCTCTCTCTCTCTCTCTATATATATATATATCTGTGTGTGTAAAATATTATTCAGGATAGGAAAGTGTTTGCAGCTGAATGATAATATATGTATATATCATTATATTTCGTTGTAATATATATATAATTATATAATGATATTAAATATACATCTAATGTGTATTTATGTAACATTATATAACATAACGTAATATAATACATGATATAAAAATAATATAAAGATATATGCTATCTATAGTACAAAATATTATATACATACAACATATAATATCTGTATATATACATAATGTTATACAATATTATTCCTAATATTTTTATCATTACTATGGCTGAGGTGTGCAATAGTAATCCCCTTGCATTTCTGCATTTGAATATTGCCAAGAAATATTGATAATTGTATCATGTTTGTAAACTAATTTAATAACTTTTTAATTGCCTTTAGTTACATTATGCCACCAATGGATGAAGACGGATTTGAGGCATATTTGTTTAAAATTGTGACCTTGAAAGCATGTTTATAGGTTGGAACGTATATCATCGCTTAAAAAAGTGGACAACACTTCGTTTACCGCCAAATTATGCATTTGCAGGATTTGCAGCCGGCGGAGGTGAACGATGCATGCCCCCTAAGCTATTTAGGCGATAATAACTAAGCTACTAATAAGTAGTATATATGAAAAAGACTCAAACCGTGGAATAATACACACAATATTATTAGAAAAATATGAAAAGGAATAATAATCACACTAATAATAATAATAATAATAATAATAATAATAAGTGTAAAAAATTATGACTAAGGAAGAATGGAAAAAATTTATAAAGGCCAAAGCTGTTTTATATGTTCCAGAAATGTAGATATATCGTCCGGAAATGTCTCGTATGAAAAATTAAACCATGATCTGTATTGAACCTTCTCTAGATGATCCCAAATCATCTCACCAACGGATATGTGCATTTTCTTCAATCTTTTCTTTATACGGCTCCAAAATGCCTCAACATTGTTTGTATGCATGCCGCTGGTAGGGTCAAGAAATCCAACATAGTGATTTACAGCGCATAACCGAGTGAACTGAGGGAGCGACAGGTCAAGGATTTTATGCAAGTTGGAACGGCCCGACATCATTTCAAGGCCAGTAATTAAAACAAAACGACCATAATCAACTCTTTGATAAGTAGTCAGAAATTATTGGTTATCATGTATTACGGTAAAAAAATTCACATAATTCTTTTCATCGTCACAGGATAGCAAATGCGGCCTTGAGTGGAAATAAGGAGAGGGGGGAGGGCATACATCATTCACGTCCGCCTTGCAGGCTTGCATTGCCGGGAATACTTTTGATTCACGATGTGCGAAAAAGCACAACAATTGAGTGGGACTATCTCTCCAACGGCTTTGTACATTGTGCGACTGGCGTCCACACTAACCGTGTGAAGTCCTTCTGGAGTAAGGTAAAGCACCGATTGAAGAACGTGTACGGTTCCGTCCGAGAGATGATATGGGATCACTTTTATTAGGTTCAATATCGAATGTGGTTCGATTTTTGGTATGGAAACATTTTTGGGCCACATTAGACAAGCGTGTCCCTTTTGAACCATGTGATTTTCTTCCTGGTTATGTTATTTTGATGTTGTAATAATAATACGTACTTTTACACCGTGTTTATAGGAGCCTTACGAAGTTTAGACATCGCGCTACTTATGAGTAGTCGTAATATTTATGCTAAAAATCATTCAAAGGGGTTACTATCGGGTACCTCCTCCATTATTATTTTTAGGTCTCATTCATCTTTTTCAAAGTTGAAATGCTGTTATCTATTTTATTTTTTAGTGTTATTATAACTGCTATTAATAACGTTTTATTTGATATTGCACATTTATTACACTGCTTGTTTATTGATGTTTATATGTTCACAGTACTAGTGATTAATATTATAAAGATAAATAACTCTTAGGGGCCGGGGGCGTTTTGTATCAATGAGCCCATCATTGTTACTCAAGAATCTTATTCAAGGCCCAAGGACATAAAAAAGTAAAAAATGCTGGTTCCAATATTTTTTGAGTGAGATCCTTGTTCATCTTGTGCCAGCTTCTCTTTATCCGTCCAGTGAAATCAGTTAATTACGGAGGTTACCTAGAGGAGACTGAATTTTGCTTTCATTACTTTCATACAGGTAAATATATTCGATCTCATACACCGAGTAAGAATAATCTGAAATGATTCTCTGGATAGGAAACCAGACAATTAAGTCTCAGAATCATCTAATGCTCGCTGTTGTTTTATGTTTCATTGTTTTGTCTACGATATATGTGCCACGAAAGAAGGAAAAAGATCGTTCAGTCGATAGGTTGGAGCAGAATTTGGTCACCCATACAGCATTCCAAAGTGTAATACGAAGGATGTAAAATGATTTTAACGAAGAAATTATACAAATAAATGACCCTCTCGATATTTATTGAAGGGGATATCAGAAGCGTTCACTATTTTTGGAATATATAGAAAACGCAAAATAGAACATGGAAAGGTGAAAGATGGAACAAACTAACTGTGGGGTTATCACATATATTTACTGAAATATTGATAACGCTTCAACTTTGTTGAAAATCTATTCAGTCCATGAGTTTGGAATTTATGTTATTTCAAAAAGGACAGAAATGAAAGAATATTTCCTGTGAGGATTGAATAGTCACACTAACTGTTTGTTTCATCATGAAACGGTTGGAATCAGCGAACTTAAAATGCTGACACTTATTGGTGGATAAAATTATTTTTATACCTACTTTGTGCGGTACTTAATTCGTCGACAGAAGCTGTCGCATGCTTGTCCCACCGTGTGGTCCAGTGCCAAATGTAATTTGGTCGTACGACATGGTACATAAAAAATACAGCAATCTACTGGGTGTTTATTGACCAATTCCAGTAGCCTGTCACTGATTTTAAGCCTATGCTGTTACGTTTCATTCTAACGTTTTGATGAACTGGAGCAAAATAGAAGATTTGAAGAGTCATATACCCGCAACCAGAAGTTAAGTAAAGACTACCGAAAACAGTAAACATCAGAAAGGCAAAGTTTTAAAATGTTTTCCTTTGAACCGAACAATTTCCACATCTGTTGGTTTAAAGGTGTGCTATCTGTTCGTAAAACTGTGAGTGTCATGGGTAATTAGTCTGGATGTTGACAGTAATATAGGTTTGTTCTCTGGTGTGATACGTTTGTCCTCAGCTCGATAGCTCACTGTGAAGAAAGGTTTCCAACGGACATCAGGCTTTTATGGGGACCAAAAATGGATTTCCACATTTAAATCATCAAATCGCACTCCATAACTGATGACAATTGACTATTTCTGGTATTTGTATTAGGATTAGAATTGTATTCACTGCATTCATGCACATATTTCAATAGTGGTTTTCCCAATTCTAGTTTTTTGATGTGATAAATGAAGCAGGATAAGCAAATTTCAGAGTCAGATGGAAGATCCATGAACACGGAAAGTAAACGCCACCATACTTGAGGGGAGCCTAATCGCAATGAAGTCAAGAAGCAGTAAGTAAATTTCGGAAAACCCATGTATAAAATTATCGGACAAGATTGTAGTATAAACCACATTGATAAAACCGGAAGTTATTTGATAAATAGAACGCGCAAACATTGTGAGGCCAACAAGATATGATACAATTCTTCTTCTTCTTTTCATTTTACTTCCTTTTACTGAATATACAAAGAAGCAATTTTCAGAAAGGCGAAAGCGGCCAATCAAAGAGCTGCCATTATTCACATAATAGGAAAGAATAGGCAGTGGTGATAATTTGGTAACATTACCACCGGGCCACCACCTCCATTTTCTCAATTACCAATATCACTACCATTCTGTTAAAAAAACACAGATGTTCTTATCGAAATCTGCATATGTGAACGTTTCCTGTTAGAAGGGTGCACAACGACAGTGCATCAGCGACCTCACCCGATCCGGGACTACGCTGTTCACTCGGTACCTGCACTTGAAGCAACGTCACGTGATGACCTGACTGTCGAAAACAACTGGCTTTTGCGCAGCAACCGTTGTTATCCAGTGCTTGAAATAAACTTAGGGTATCCGTGAAATTATCCCATATTGATAGAAAATCTTCTCCTCTGTTCAATAA
Organism: Echinostoma caproni; assembly: GCA_900618425.1. NCBI lineage: Eukaryota > Metazoa > Platyhelminthes > Trematoda > Plagiorchiida > Echinostomatidae > Echinostoma > Echinostoma caproni. The sequence continues at coordinate 6,550 of UZAN01054026.1, forward strand.
TTTGAATACATCAGGATTCAGGACTAGGTATTTGTTAGTCCTAAGGTATCCTCAGCATTCAGAATAAGAAGATGAAACCTGATCTTTGAATTATGGTTCGCTGAAAATCCCAGGTAGCACGTCGTCAGCTAATAGCCCACTAATAGCCGGCTGCAACGAGCTGCATTGCAGAAAACCCCATTTTTAGTTTTCTACCGTAAGGTGGACAATTGCCACGTCTCTAAGTCCCTATCAACCCTATATTTTCACATGGATTTACTATCTTGCCATGGAATTCAGCACCTTTTGCGCACTGTTTAGAACGCATTTAATCACAGAATCAAGACATCAAAATAAGTTATGTTGTGTATTTACCTATCAGAATGAGTCTTTAAAAGACAAAGAGTTTTGACAAATGCGTTTCAAAGATTATTTACAGTTTAATGACAACTGTAGCTGATTTAGATCATACCTAGCTCTTTGTAGCTGATCGATGCGCTATCTTTTGCTACCTGGGATCACGTTTGATACACCAATTTCTTCTGGAATACTACTCAGTGCGAAACCTAGTCTGATTCATTCGTATTACATTTCTGTGTCTGAAAAATGATTTGCCCAGATTATCTGCGGATAATATTCTGTCATTGTATTTCAAGTCAACGCAAGACAAGGAAACTTTGATTGCTTCATTCTACAAAGGCTTTATCCTGGAAGTCAGAAATCAACGAATAGTTTTATCTGTAGTTCGGAAACCGGAGGATACGACACCTGTGCAAACCCTATCACCACTGAGTCGAAGAGTAAAGTGCATGCAGAATGTTCCTGGATATCATACGTTTTCATCATGACCATTTGAAACAAAGCTTGCCCTTAGTGGAAGCGACTGGATGATGTTTTGTATCGACTAGCAAGGTGAAGTTGTCTGGAAAATGCAGTGACTATTTCGAATGAAAAGACAACTTCGAGATTATAGACAAAGGGCGTTGTTGGCGAATATTTACCTAACTTATAACTTGTTTTCTGGATGAAGAATCCAAAGAAACGGACTTGAATAGCGCATCCGAACAAGCTGCGTAAACTAATGTTCTCGGATTTTTCTATTCAAGTTTTTGATGGGAAAATGCAGTTTTCATTTGACTTTTGTCACTTTACATGCACCAAAAGATGATCAAGACCATTACAGACAATATTTTTAAAGTCAGAAAACCTAAAATGGGTTTGCGCAAGGAGTAAAACAAGGAGACAATATTGTATTAGGTCATAGTCATACCAAGTTATGAAGTAATCGGAATCTTGAATGTCTATGATAAATAGGTCAAATGGGGTGAAACGTAGTCGGAGTTTTCAATACTTGTTGAGAAATGGGTGACCGTATAAAAGAATTATCACATAAGCCATGCGGGATCTTTGTTTGGTGAGCACTTGAAGGCTTCAAATACTGTATCTTGGTCAATCAGACCAACCATTCTGTCCAACATGGGACTAGGACACGCATGTTGCTGCATACAAGAAATACTTCCTCAGTCAGACGGTTAATGAATGTGGGACAAAATTGAAGGGTAATTCAGCAATTGATATCAATCAATCAGAAAGAACTTGCCATATCTAGAGAAACAGCGTTGAAACAGAATGTAATGGATAGCAAACGGATTGGGTAGAATAGTGCTTGGGTATTAATGTCATGAAGAAGTTGAATGAAAACCAGATTACACACCACGAAAGAATTCGTGCTCATACGCATCGACGTTCACAAGCGGACGTGCGTACGAACACACACAGACCTACACACATGCAAGCACATCATCAATCATGCAGAGGCAGTTGAAAATATTTTACAATTAGAGAATTTCAGTTTAAAAGGGGAAAATCAATGAAACTGATCGGCGTATGTACAACAGGCAAATTGTTGATTTTGTTTCTGAATTACAGAATGATCAAACAGGACTAGTAAAATTGTATCATACTAAGAAATGCAAGCAAATAAACGGAACTATTTTGATCAAAGTCAGAGCAAAATTGGATTTTTTCTGTTGCTGGATAACGTTTGAGTTAAAAGTTACATAATCCACACTTGCGTGGGTCAGAAACTTACGAACGCATACGTTCAGATGTGATTTTGCGTTCAGTTATCTGTGCAGCTTAGTTTATGTGTAATTTAGGCTGCAAAAACTAACCGCATGGTAATTCTACAAATGATTAGCCCAATTTATCCGGTTCGTCATTTGAACTGGCATCCGTTGAACTTCGATCTGAACTCGTTCCAGAGCTTACATCCAGCTGACTCCTCGTGGTGCTCAAACTGTCAGAAATAGATTGATCTGGATCGGGATCAAGTCCAGGGTAACCAATGCCACTTGGTGTCAGCCGGGAATCCCGTAAGCGTTTCATAGACCCAGTTGCTCCAGCAGTGACTCCTACGGCGGCAGCCGCTGCAGCTGCTTCTAGAGAGTACCAGTAGTTGCAATCGCATGAGTGAGATGACTGGTGATCCGAACTTTCAACTTTCTCTTCACCTCTGCCGACATGATCATGGGAAACGGAACTATCCTGTTCTAATAACGCTGGACTGAACTCTGCTACTTCTTCCACAAGCTCACCAGCAATTGACGTAGATTCAGAATCTTTCGGAAGACAAAACTCAGCCCGCGCTACTTGTCCGGAACTGGACGGCATTTGATCCAAATGCGACAGGTGTTCTCGAGCAGGCGTACTGAAGTCAAACACTTGATGCTCTTTGGCAGCTGATGCTGAATGCAGCTTAAGGGACCGGTGAGTATGTAAACGATTGGCTTCACGGTTGCTCGGGATGGATTCTCCACTTGTTCGGTGCAACGGAATAGAACTTTCAGCTGTTGTGTGATTCGAAGCAACCGCATTATCTCTGGGGTTACCTGGCGTTGTCCAGGTGGGCTGAGAGGAGAGTGGCCAGTTTGGGGATTTCCCTTTCTGATGCATTGCACAATATTGTGCATGTACAAAGTTGGCTGAAGCTGGAGGTAGATTTTCTCTAAAAGAATTAGGCAATGTACTTGATCTCTCGTCTAGAAATTGAGCTTGTTTCAACTGCTGCCTTGGTGTAAGTGAAGCTCCGGTTGGAGGACTTCTCTGCAACCCGACAGGATAACCGGAGGCACTGGGCTTTGTCTGCGCTCCATACATCTGTCGTTTTGGCTGTCCCTGTGTCACCAATGCATCCCACGAATCTCGTGATCTCAAGTCGGATTGTGAACGTTTTGTTAAATCTATGGCATTTTCCAGTTCTCTTTGTGAGCCACTGAGAAATGATTTAACTTGTTCCTTATGTCGTGGACATAATAACGCTGTTGGGTTACTGGCTGCCATATTTTGTGCCATTCGGCTATGTTGCGGGCATAACGCTGACTGTTGTCTTTGAGTTGTTTGCCCATAAGTGAGTCCCGTTCCTGTCCGCGAAACAGATGGCAGAGCGCTCATGGATTTGGTATTTTTCACCCCAGAGATGGAACGAAGCTGCGGAGGTGATCTACCCGGTTGCGTCAATGGAACGCTTTTTACCGTCAAGGCTAAAGAAGTGTCACTTACGGTGCTTATCAAATGTGACTCGTGTGGCCACTTTCCTGATTGTTCACTTGCCCCTCGCGAAAGACGTGGATCAGAACGTCGAAACTGATCACTTTGTCGAGATCCGCATGTATGTGACGGTCCCGCAGATTTAGGGGTGAGTTGTCCCAGTTCTTTATTTTTGAGATAGTTCACTACCGATGAGAACAGTTGCCAATCACCGAATGACATATTCAGTTCTTTCTGCAAGTCACTCAGGGGGCAAATAGAAAGAACCGTACCGGTGACATTCAACTGTTTGATGCGGTCCTCGTAGGGATTTGATGTGTTGGCGAGTTTCCTCCTCTCGTTTATAGGAGCTGGGGGAACGGGATCGTTAATTGGACTGTCTGATTCGTCAGAGCTGATCAAGCCACCCGGTTTGCTGGACTCCCGAGTAGATTTTGATTTAGTCAGTCCTCGATCTGTCCTTTTTTGGCCTCGTTGATTTACCGACAAATCAGAAATATTGCGTATCAGAAGGCAAATGTCCTCCACTGTCATTTGACTGAGTTTCTTAGTCGGCATGCCAAACTACAATTTTGAAAAAAGCAGAAACAGATAAAGAATTAGGTTTATGAAGTTTCTATATTGAATTATGTGTCACAAAACATTGTTAAACTTGAAAATAGAATTGTATTGATGATGCAGTTCTGTGTAAATGTACTTATTGGATTTGCTTTGAGAAGCGTGGTTTATTGATTATTATTCAAAGGAAAAACACAGAAGTGAACAAGCTTGATTTTCGTGAACCATTCACTGGATAGTATGTCGCAGTGTAGATCACAGCGCTTGTTGGAGAAAAAACACATTTAGGAAATGTGATTAAATTTTACTTTTAGAGTAGCAAGCTTGGATTCGACAATTTTATTTGTTAAGAGGTACCAGGCACTCTTGATGTTCTTGGGTGTGGGTTTCACTCCTTAGGAGGTCATTAATTCCCCACGACGTCATGCATTTATACGCGACAGAAATGTATGTGATAACCAACAAACAGCACTGTGTGACTGTTTCATTCTGTTTGAGACTCGTCAGCAATGCGTACTTTTGTGTTCCTGTCAGGACTCGAAACACGAACGTTCGGTTTGGGACTTCAAACCATTACTCCTGAGCTACGCGGTCGACGGTCATCAATTTTTGCGAATGGCTCAATAAATTCCCGAGTACCAAGCCTAGATTAGCTCATTCGTTTGTTAAGAGGCACCAGGCACTCTTGATGTTCTTGGGTTCCAAGAATATTCAACAAAAGTGAAAGGGTGTTTACTGCGGTTACTTGAAATAAAAGTTTATTGTACACGTTTTGTGCACTGTTACTTGTTTAAAACCTACGTCATTGGATGCATAAAGCTTGACTTACCCTGAACCTTGAACTATGCTCTTTCAGGCAGATTTTCTGTTTGCCTACTTTCGCGCGTAATTATAACCAACACCAATTGTTGTTGATCACCGATAACGTAGTTGAGTGACAACAGTTTTGGTTTCCTACTCGGTGGTCCCAGTTTTGGATTCTGGTAAGGGAGCTCACTAAGATGTTGAAGACTCCTTCTAAAGACGAAGTGGTTTTCTACTGATTTTTGTTGTTCATTAACGAATAATTTCTGTCACAAACTGATCCTTTCTCTAGGGCAATAAAATAACGCAAAATATCAATGTACCAACCAGTTGTGGGTAAGTCGTCGTTCACACTTGTTTCCTAGTTTGGTCTAATAATTTAGAAACTAGATGACTAATGGAATTTATCAGTCCCGTGACCTCTCTTGTTTGTTTCAACTTCATTTGGTGGTTTAGGACTTTTGGTAAATAACATAAAGTCGTTGAATATTTCAATTCTACTCAGCAGAGAAAGCTTGCAATTCGATATACACATATGCATTCTAGCAGATGATACATAATTAATCAACTCTGTAAATATTAGTTAATGCAAGTAATTTTGAAAAGCAATTGACTCAGTAAAAAAAGAATGAAAAATAATCAGTTGAACAAAAAATAATAGTTTACATGCCTAATATAGTTAACTATGTGTTTCGTCTGATAAACTGTTTCGTCTGTCGACTTCTGATCAGCGAAGATTGTCAGTGCAGCAAACAAAAGGTTAATAATGACTCCAAATGTAAACATGGGATCTAAGACAGGATATATCAACAAAATCAATTGATTGGCAGAGTGTTTCTCTGAAATTATTTCAAGAGAGTGGAATTGATTGGAGTAAAGAAAATGGTACAATGGTGTCCGTCTGTTTGAGTGAACTAATGTTGGCCACGTGTTTCATTTACTTCCACTACTAGGTTCACATCATCCCATTGGCGAACTGGTGCTCAGCGAGTTAGCGTGCACAGGAAACGCACAGAAATATTAGCGTGCACTAATTTTATGCAACAACAAATGAAGCAACACATTGACGCAAATGAAGGTGTGATATTTTTAACTGGATCATATAGTTCAATAGATTTGTGGACCAGATGCCAAATTTGACTCGGTTGGAAATCAAGATATCTACAAATCTATGCGTTTAGTCCCACGCAGCATTGGGGCATTTTACAGCCCATCAGTAGACACGGTATATATACATATGTATTGTACGAAACAACCTTCTTATCACATAAGGTTTTTCTCGCTGTATGAATGTTTAGATGGAGGTTACCAATCGGTGATTCAGACAGGTGTGAAATGATGAAGAGCTTGCCTCAAATGTCTCATAAATGTCCGATGTCCATGGACCTGGAAGATATTAACACCTCCTGTTAGCCTTATCAATCACTGCCGTGTGAAAAAACTGTACTTACCGAAGCTGTCTTTTTTAAGTGCTAATTTGTGTCGCGTTGTAACTTTTGAGGAGATTAAAAGAAATGGTAAAGTTTCACACTATTTGTATTCACTCTGTTCCATCGAATTGGATTTAGGATACTTGGTATTTCAAGGCGAAAAGCAATTATTCATGTCTTGTTTGACATCAGCATGCAGGTGCTTTGCGTTGTAAGCGTACACAATACTTCCTATTCGTACTCAGCAGACTTTAATGAGAAATAATAAGATTGGACTTCACCGAAACCTTCTGCAAACGGACACTTGATGAAAAACATTGTTTGACTGAACATGTATGAGTGTCTGACGTGAAATTGTCAACCCAGTTTTTAACTGAATGCATTCACGATTTACTTCAAACTCACATCAATGGATCGATAAGTGTTAAGGTACCTCCTAGTCATGTTTTGAAACATATGCTACACATATGCAGACAAATATATGTATGATACCTAGTTCATTCACGTTTGTAACAAATGTGTCACTTAGAAGTCAAGTAAAATGGAAATTAATTAACTCTTTACCTAAACGGTTTTCCACAATCGTACACAAAACTATGGACCAAGGCGACGGCCACCCAGCGGTTATGAGCAAAATGAAAAAGCGCGTCAAAATAACTCCATACTCCTTCATCTGTTTTCTTAGCACTGTGAATTATTGGATTTTTGTCACCCCCGGTGAGCTGGTGTGTCCTAGGTCAACAAATGAAAAATCTGCGCCAACTTCATTATTGTGATGCTTCCGAACACTTCTTGTAACTAAACGTCCAAAATAACGAAATGCTGATGCAATCTTTTGGATATCCTCAGACAACCTGGAACGTGCGTACCTTCATTTTCACACGACAAGCGCTGTCCGAGTGGGTCGGTGTTGGACGTGTGCTCTTTTCCTCAGAGGTTCGCGTTGCTCGTGGTGAAGCCGTTTGTTGTTGTTTGCCGACGGATGCTGCACGAGCGGACATTTTACGTTCCAGTTCTGTCAGCGGTTTAACGAAACACAATGATAGACGATACAAACATATATCAGACGTAAGCCAAAGACATTTATACCGAGTTAAACAAAAGTAAGCAGAGTTTCTCGACCGTTGTTGTACTAATTTCCCGGTGAAATGAACGGAAATTCGTAAAACGGCACCAAAACGGCTCTTTCGAAGTGTTTTCGGTCGTGCACCATTGAAGCAATGTCTGAAACCATTTCCTTGACCTAGATGGTTCTAAGAGTATCGATTCGTGTTGGCGTTGACAATTTAAACTTTTATTATTATTATTATTATGTTTACCAAGATATTTCGGCAAGCGGAAAACGCGGTTTGGAATAGATCTCTGGAACGATAGACAATGCCGCATTAGGGATATATTAAAAGTCGAATGATGATAATCGAATTATTCTATTTCAGCATCACACACCCAGTACTGTGGGAAACCATCCAGTTTATGTTTTTCCTTATCAAACCTACAAGAAACCCCAGGAATAGGGGTCGGTTGTGTCGAAAATAGCTTTATCTTTTATATGCTTACCATTGTCTAAGTCCGTTCAACATACCCCCGTTTTGGACCGTTTTCATAATATCTATCATTACTCACGACTGGAATGTGAAATGCAAAATAAAACATGCACGTTTGTGTTTTCTCGTCCTCTGGATTGGCAAGGCAACCGACCGCGAAAAAAACAGAACATATCCTCAACTGCATGCTCATAGTTCGAGAATTTGGAATAACACTTTGACTTTAGGGGATCTCAGTGTTCTAACCACTTTACCAGATAAACTAATTCATTTCAGGTAATTTAAATGTTTGAACAAACAACGTGATACAATTCGTTGCTAGATAGCATGTTCACAAGTTGAAAGCCAACAGCTCTGCATCACGCAGCTTTTACGTGCTTGTCAGTGTCCCGTAAGTGGTGGTAACAGTTCGGTGACTAGAATGCTGAATCCTATTCTGATACGCTGAATGGTCGGGTTTGCGGCCTGAGCGTACGGGAATCCAATTAACTTTGTGAAATCTCTGACACGGATGCATCCGGGTTTCAGTGTCACGATGAGCAATTTGCATATCGTATGTGCTAAACGGCTTTTCTAAGGTTTCGTATCATGCATAATAAGAACTGTTAAATATAACCCCGGTTTATCTGAATTACAGTCTGACACAGGAGCACGATTACTGCATTTGTTATCGCGTAACTGATTACGAAGAAACATGCTCCAACGGAATGGACATATAAAATGCCAGTTTTTAGGGTTTACTCAAAGTTGGACAGTTTAAACCGTATCTACATATATTAAGCATAGGATTGACCGATGCTTTCAAATATCATTTAACAATCTTGCGGACATGACATTGCAATCTATAATTTAAAATTATATTTATTTAGTTTGACCAAGTTAATACTCATGCACGAAACAATATTCCTTCTACTGCGCTTTTTATTTACGCAGAATCTGATCCGAAACCACTGGGCAGAATCAAGTGATTAAACAGTAGTGAACGGTTACATTAATCTGGTGAATATCTTTCAGGCTACGGATTCCATGATCAATAAAGTCTCAGATCGAAAACTGATTACGGTAGGGATAGTTTCCTGGAATGTTCTGTAAAACACCCACTTATTAGGAAAGTGTTTTCGATGTTTGACAAGGGTTCGGATATATAAATCCCGTCAATGAAAAACATGTAGTCTGTGATTCCAAGTTTACCCTTAAGCTTTGATGGGGAGACCTTGTGAAAAGGAAAAGACGTTTGAGGCCGCTCTTTCTTCTATCTACATTATTGGCTATAATGGATAACTTTTTATACAGTTTCCCACTGCTGATAAAAATTGGTCTGCTAGACTAATTTGATGGACATTTTATTGGTCGAACTTGTATTGTATTCAAGCTTTAGCCAGTTGTATACAAGCTTCCAGCCAACAAATTGAAAAAGTAAAACGTACAAAAATATGAGTTAATTACTAAATGCATTAGAAAGCTCAGAAAGAGCACTTTCCTTGTCGGTCAGTACCCGGGCAAGATAGGGTACCAAAGAGTTT
>UZAN01054029.1:0-13417 GCA_900618425.1 Echinostoma caproni
CAATGAACGTATGTTCGTACTCAGTAGTGATGGGACGGACATTTTTGACGGAGGGGTGCACTTAAGAGCAACTTGTCATCCGGCCCGGTTGTGCTTTTTGTGTGAATTCCGAAATCCGAGAGCATTGAGTGTGGTTGAATCAAATCGTGATGTGAATCCGTTAGAGTGTTTGAGCAGAAGTAATTCCGATCTGGTATATCGACGAACAAATGCCATAATAATAACAAAAAATCCTTCAAATTTGATGAGATGTGATAACACGAGATTGTAGCGCAGCCAGTCAAAGGGCGCGCGTGATGGTTGCATTTGACGACTTTGTAGAGCTGCCTTGCTTGGAGGTGTTTTCTTTACCACCTCGGCATATGTGTTGGCTGTTACCGCTGCAGCCGTCACTTCCTTACTCTCCACTCGTTTTGTTTCGGTTAGTCTTGGTGAGTTTCCGGGAGCAGCACCTTTGGCTTTGTCTTGGCTTGCAAACCGTTGCACACCCGTTCTAGTCCACTATGTTCACAGTACAAAGCGTAGATCTGCGAAGATACCATGTGCACTTTTGGGGAGCCCATTCTTCACATATGTAGCACATGATTCCCCTTACCACATTTTTACCGCACAATTTGTTCAGAAACGGAAAGTTAGCAAGTGGCATATTTCGAAAAAGATGTGCAATGTAAGTAAACTGATAAGTATAGGACACCAAATTTACTGTAGGACACAAAGTGTAAAACGAGGGTCAATAATTACTGAAACCTACAGAAACCTAGTTTTCAAAAAACTTTAAAAAGGTGTACCTGAAGCCGGGTATTTTACTACCAAGCTTGTAAAGTAGTAAAACGGACTGTATAGTTTGTTTTACCGTGCTTTTTAACCCAATTCAATGGAAATTCACCCAGAACAAATATCGCGCAGCCGAATTCGAACGTACCGCCAAGGTCCTGGTAGTGGCGTGTTCTGTCCCGGGACTGATTCGCCTACGAGTTGGTATTGCTACCGGTTTGACCGTTATGGAGTTATCTGGAATTACAGAAAGGAAAAGAAGATGGTGCAGCCTTTGTTTTTGAAGATCAGGGTGAGTTATCATTAACATGATTCCGGAAAGAGGGCCCCTCACGCTAGATCTAACTGGTGCTCAAAGGTCTGGATCGATTAACATGACACTACTGTTGGCCGATTCCAGGGTAGGATTACTTTATTTGAGAGGTGAATCCTAATTTGCAGTCGGCTTTTTATCCTCTCCAGAGTGTCTGGATGTCCACGGAGACCTCTATCTTCCATTAGGCGGAACATGTAACCCATTGGTGAACTGTTGAGTTTCCTAGATAGTTTGAACATCCCAATCAAGTCAAGTCGGGTGGCGTAAGACTCAATATGGCCACGGCCAATCGAGCGTCCAGAATTCCTTCGATAGTATGCTCACTACGTGGGCACCCAGCTCTGCTGAAATAAGAAGGAGAAATAAGATCTCATCTCACAAATTTGGCGAGTGAATGTTTAGACTTGGGCGTTGTCCTGATATCTTTAATTGGTACTCGTGTTCGAGGCTTGCGCCAAATAATCCCGGTTCTGTATCTGTCTTCTCTTCTGCACCATTACGTGAACCAGTGAAAAAGGGAAACAGCGTTCTAAAAATTTGGCATACTTGCACTCATCTACACTGCCAGAGATAGGAATAATTCCACTCATCGCCTTTCAAGTAATCTTAAGGACCTGCACCTTCGAAGGTTGACTAGTCCCTTGAGAAGTCTGTTCCAACTATCGCAACGAAACAAAACGTCTTTTTACTTGCTTTTTTATTGAATATATAAATGTGCAGTCAACATTCAGGAAGGGGGGCCGCAGTCATACAAAATCTGCCCGGGAATATGGGCGGTGGTGGCGCGATTCAACTTCGAGACTTTAAAGTCACAAGTTGGTGACATAATCACTTGGCCACTACCATTCTTTTGCTGAAAAAGTGCTTCCGCATGTTTGGCGGACACCTCTGCTTCATCAGCTTGAACTCATTCCCCCTAGTGCTGCTTGAGGAGCTAATGTGAAGAGATAGCGCGCTCTTATCCCCGATATTCCTTTCATGATTTTGAAGGGTTCTCTCAGACTCTTCGCAGTCTCCTTCTTTCTAGTGAGAAAAGCTTTAGAGCCTCTAGTCTTACTACATATGTTCTTTTCCTTTGGCCTTCAATCATTCTGGTGGCTAATCTCTGAACTCTCTAAACAGGCAGCATCCTTCTTGAATAAGGGTGACTAAGCCTGTGCACAAAACACTCGGTGTGGTCTGATTATGGCTTTGTAAACGGGAATGATGACTTCCGGTCGTCTGCATGTTAGGACCGACCGCATTCTAAATAATTCCCCTAGCCTTGCGCGCTGCTACTGCACCCGGGTCGGACCACTTAAAATTGTCCTAAACCAGTTCAGTTTAGTTAAGTTTCTCAGGACAAAATGTGGCTGTTGCCAATCGCTGGTCCAGTTTTTGTGTTTTCGGCGAATGGGTAGACCTGATAGACAGTCGCCCTCAGGGAAACTTTTTATTGAGTTGTCTCAGTGAATAAACTTTACAAAAAAATGTTTGCCGTTAAAGATATGATATAAAAATCTAAAATTGGTATGTGTTAACTTTATATCGTGTTTCGTTAATTTGTTTATGTTCACTCATTTCCGAAATATCGCAATCTCTTATTGTGGAGTTACCACCGAATTTCGTCCTGAAAAGTACTTTCATGTGCGTACAAACTTCTTGGTCTGAACCAACGGCTCGTTGTTCGTCCAGAATTGTGGAGATACGCGAGACTGTTGTGAGTAAATGTATATGTGGAACTGTAAGCCCATCGGAAACTGTTTGGGATTTTGTGATGTATGATAGACGCAAAGGAACGGGAAGACTGATGGAGCCATATAAAGAGGAGTCTGAACGTAGTTTTTGGCTCTGTTGGGGACACGAGGTAGGACTATTTGGTCGAAGTTCTGTACCGAAATTAGTTGCAACTTTCGCCCTCGAAAATAATAATAATAATGACGGCATATTTCACGACGAAATTCGTGAAACATGCTGGGGTGCATGATCATTTTATACAATAAATGGTATAAACATTATACTACCATAATGGTGTCTTTTACATAATGGGTTGTCGAAGGACAATAAAACACTAATGAGAAGATCAGGGATGACGAACATCACGAAGTTGGAGGATGGCGATTACATATATTTCAGCTTATTACTTTGCTTGATGAACAACCTTTGTAAATCAACAATGTGGCTGACGGATAACGACAGATATCAGAATGCTGCTGGTGTATCAACTCACCGTGTTTTCCCTCTCAAAGCTTTTATAAAGTAAACCATGTGCAACTGAGTAACCGTTTCCCGGATAACTGTGTCACTTTTAACAACAAACCGGGGCTGATTACACTGGTCACCGAATCACACTTCTTTTGCACCATTTGAACATCGTACAGATTTCTACAGTGGCATTTTAGCTTTGTCACACTTGTATATATTTCTTTGCTCTAAATCCGTTATTGCATCTGTAAAACTGTACTATTCCAGCATCTCGGCAAAATGCTGCCATTTTAGGTGTACCAATCACTCCGTGGTTATTTTCCTTGTGCATACTTCAGATGCATTTACAAAATAAACGGAGCTTTTTTATATCCTCTTCCTCTTTTTATTACATGTATACAGCAAAAACAATAACAACTAAAGTCATTCATTTTTTGGACGTTCAAAATGGTGGAATTTGTGAAAGACAATTCCGTTGCCATAGTGCACATATCGTGATATCACGATGATGGCACTGTCCATTGGCCTAGCAATCAAGCGACACAACTTCCTGTCGCTTCAAGGAGTTGAACCACAGAACCCATAGAAACAATACCCTGTGAGGTTGTTGCGGTCTACTGGTAGGTTTTGTTAACATTATTCTGATGTTTTAGATGACTCCAACCGGGCTCTATTGAATGAGAGCCGCTATGAAATGGAAACGGAAGTCCCGTCACCCGATGCAACCAAGGTTATGGAAAACTTCGGTGAAAGAAAAATGTAAGATTTATATTATTTTATATGTATTGATTTAGATTCTGTGTGCATAACTCGGATCATTTATAAGAGGCAATTAGGGTTGATGACCGCTTCGGAACCGATGCCGGATAGATTATTCATTTTGCTTGACTGTAGTGCGGTTGAACCGGAGTCGTTTACATCAGTTGCATGTCGACTGTCTACCTCTCAATGCCAATCTATATCAGGCATTTCGTAGGTTACGTCATCAACTCAATCTGTAACCAATGACAGGTTATTGACTAGTCCCAATTCATGTCGGGAATTTCCGCGACAGTCCACTCCAGTGCACTCACCGGTGATGACGCAGCGATGAAAGAGGTAAGTGTGATGTGTTATGTAACATTATTGACTATCCATAGCCGTTGGTTTCCAACCTTCAACGGTTAACGTTGAGTCAACTGCATTTGAACAATCCTGCAGTAGGTCTCAGGTCTCTTTCGTAATTATTTATTGCAGACAATTTTGAGAAAAAAATACTCGATTTGGTCGCTGTGAAGAAGGAGCAGAAACTAATCGGGGCTCAGATTATTTCACTAAATATCTCAAGGGTTGCAAATAATTCGCAGCCTTTTAAGCTTCCGGTTAACAACATGGAAGAATTTCGGTTACCAGACTGTAAGATCTGAAATACTACAATCAAATGGTATGCCGCTTTCCAGAAATTGCACATTTACTTTTTAGAAGGAGTACATAGGAAATGTCGGCAGATTTTGTTCTCCGGAGTTCATCCGACCCGCAATGAACGCAGTATTGCACCCTTCAATATCACCGATGATAAACTAGAAGGGGAAGTATAACAAGGTGTGCCTGGAGCAGAAAAACGTTGAGCCTGCAGTTGTTGGTACCCAAGGAGCACGACAGTCACCGATGAGTCACGGTGGTGTCACCTCACAGTCACTTGAGAGTCGCCGTTTCGTACCCTTTTGAGCAAGCTCAGTGACTGTAGGAAACAAATAGAAATCGGTACCTACTTTTCAAAAATTTATTTCTAACAATTGTTGCGCTTAAATCAACTCCACTTACCCATAATAAATAACTGCAGCTTTTCGTTTTTCCCCAAAATCAAATCAATGCCTATTGAAACGCTATAAAATGTGCTAATCGTAAATTTCTCCCTTGTTTACAAGTAAATTAGTCGAAACGCACCCGACGCACTTACTAATACGTTCAAACCTCTCAAATTCCTAATATCCACGGTTCTTTCCTTCGAGCTACTGTCGTCTAATTTCAGAAGGTTGTCTATAGTGACCTATACTACGATAATATGCTTACTCTATGAAGTCTACCGTTCCCGTTGGTTCCAAAGTCCTAATTAATGCACGCTCTGTCCCAAACAATTTACCGCTTTTCGAAATGAAACTGCACGGATGATGATTGAAAAATTTATTTACATAATTAATAATAAATATGCACGACTTTGGGTTTCCAGCTCCTGTTGCCAAATTTTCATCCGCAAGTGAAAGAAAATAAAGTATTAGATACATTTAGATTGTTGGCATTTATGATACAAAATAATATAATATAACATTAGGTTTGTATTATAATTCCCATTTATATAATATATATGTTATATATATTTATATAAGTATATAATATCTTGCATTGATCAGCGTAAACAACAGCACACCAAACGCATGGTGAGCGGGTCAACGACTAGGCATCTTTAGAGACATAGCTAGTCCACTACCGCGGACTTCTAGTTTTACTGACACAACAGGTCTATTTCAATATAAATATAAATATACATACTTCTACATATACACAACTATATATATCTATATATAAACTGTCCTACAATCTGGTAAATACTTGAGGGTATATGAAATATTCTAACCATCCTCATAATGGCCAATGGACTTCAGCATATATATACGGTACACGTTCTTCAGTCTGGTATATCGACTGTCGAGTCCTCTGGATCCATCGCTGGATCTTTTGGCTCAAGATATCAGGGTCCGTGACTTTGAGACCTCGTATATATTTATATCTATATTTGTCTGAATAAACTCAATGGACTTACCGTTCAGAAGGCGTGGTATACTCATGTTACGCAGAGCCTTTTTCCGATGTTTACCCTTTCAGTTCATGCGAAAGCACAGGTAGTCGGCAAACATTAGTCGACACATGCGGCGAACGCAATCGCCGACACTGTCACCGCCCGCTTTCGTTGAATAATGCACCTGAAATATGATATAATAGAGGAAGCACTAACCGTACCTTTGTAAATAGTGTCTTCTAGCTTTTCCAATAAGTCTTCAACGTCAGTTAAAGACTTTGCAGGAATTCGACAGTTCAGCACTGTCAATTCATCTCAATTTTTCGATACGTCAACCGTCTGCCGATTTAGACGGAGTCCTTCTTTCACGTTCTCCGACATGGCGACGAAGCCGCCGCCATCTTCTTTACGGTACCTGCGTTTGGATTATTACATTCACGGAATTAGTGAGTTAATGTTTAGCTGATTCAGATCATTTCGTATGTCATCTAAGCTTGTCGAATTCTGCCCACTGTGCACATGTATGCGCGGTGATAGTGCGGTCATGATATAGACATTTTCACGTTAGTGAAAATGCTCGTTTACCTTTTCACACCCCGTGGAATTGCTGACTACTTGATCTACTAATTGAAAATATACTAGAAAGTGCTACATTCTTACCTGACATTGGGTTCCTTTGGATTGACACGATTAGTTGATCTGTAACATAACCAAAAGTATTCGCACATTCTTACGACTTGGGTTCCTCCACCGTTACGTTTACCGGTGTAGATGAATACAGCACTCTTGCTGGGAAAACCGGCTACACCAGAAGGTTGCCGTTTATTTCCCAAAATGGTGCTCTCTTCGGCGAACTGCAACTTGACATATCTTCCAAGGGTGGCGGCGGTGTAGAATTGTCGATATCAACACTCAGTGCTCCGAGTGCGTTCTCGTCAGAGCTACTATCTGAAAATACCCTTGGTCTCCTTTTACCTTGATTATTATGTCGACACGAACTTACAGTCTTTGCTTCCCATGTCTATCCATGGGGATGGTGGCGTCAGGGGAAAATAGCTCAGTGTTGTCCAACAAAAATGTGGCCAATTTACTGGCCACTTTGAAGTCCTCTGAAAATGTCAAGTTAAAGCTAATTGGTTAACCAACGACTTTGTGAACCTTATGGATGGAATAGTGCTTAGGTGGCGGTAGACCCTGCGATACAATGCGCTTAATGTTGAACACACTATGCATGGGCCACTTAGCGTGATTTGTGCCAACCATCCACGAACTGTGTACAACTCCTACGGTGTTCTCTGTGGGAAACTCAACAACGTAAAACATCTATAAGAACAAGGGATTACAATTTTATAGTGTCTTACGGTCAACCACGCCAAATGTGGCTTACTGAGTAGAATACATGTTTGGATCCATAAGGTATCAACACACCTTTACAAAGAATGTCATTTATCGGGTAGTAATCAATTAAGTCGCTAAGGGCATGAAAAATATATACTCCCAGGTGGCTTGACTTCATCGGTCTGTCGAAAAATCAGACACTGGACCGAAAGTCTGCACAACTACGACATCGTCTTCTATGAAAACGAACATCCTTGGATCCAACCCAATCAGTGCGTAGTTGTCAGGCGTTCGTTCCGTACAATGTGCCGGCCAACACCTTCGTAATTCCTTTATCACCGGGTCTGCGAGCACAACGGGAGGCAGTATCATCCATACATGTCCACATATCTGGTCCACTAAAGCGACTCAACGTTCGACAGTTTGACGGTATATTTGTTCCGCTACCATATTTCGAGAACTTACACAGTTGCGGATGGTTTGCATGTAACTCTCGAATTTAAAGGCGGAGAAATTATCAAGCATCCCGTATCGTCGAAGGTCTTGAGCCAGGTGTGTCCATATGTAAACATTATACGCTACTTGCGATCTGTCGTACAAATGAGCAAAATCACGAACGACGCAAAGTGACTGTCGTTTCACGTAGGGCAAATAATGCGTTGCAAATTTTCTGTTGTACAAGATGTATGTGAATACGGAAAGTTTCAGGAAATTCTCTTACATCTCCGACGGTAAGATGTGGCGTAGGATTACCGGTCCAATTTACAGCAGAAAGTGACGATACTCCGTTGCCTTTCACAATTCTACATCATTCAGACCGTGACAACGTCTAGCAAACTCGCAGGTCACAGATGCAATGGCTAACATCAGCCAATTCTGTGCCACCTGCCACATGGATGCGCTAATAGGTGGTCGACGGTTATTACCGGTTTTTCGCCACAAAAAATTAACCGTTTCATCAATCCAAGACAGACTACATGCATGTAGTCCGTCGGGAACATACCAATAATATCAACTGGAAGTCTCTCGAAGGGAGATATTCCAGTATGATGATCATCGTGAATACGGGCACGGAAATTTCAATCTGTGTGTTCCTTAGCAACACCCGTTCGGAAGGCCAAGCATCCCTTGATATAGACAGCTTTCTGAATGCAATTGGGACAGCAAAAGTATCTACTGTGCTGCAGAGTTTGCTTCAGTAGGGCTTTCGCAAGGACATCAGAAATAACACTATGTAACTCAACTCGTTGAGTGTGTCCTGTCTCCACACTGAAAAGGCTATCGCACAGAAAAACTCGCAGATTTTCAATCAAATTGGACAGGAAGCCGTGAACGTCAATGGGTTTTGACATCCCGCTATACAGGCCAATGATGAAAATGGTCAAACGTGGTTGTGAGGATAGACCAAGTATTGGCCAAACTTGTTGCATTGGCCCTCGGAAGACAGACATTCCATCTATATGAATTTGAAGCTGCAGCACATTCTCTTGGTTATGGTCTTGACCATCAGCCACACGTCGAATGAAATCAGATACACCAAAATGAACGTATGTTCCATCACCGACGGTGGTCTTTGGTGTAAATCTTGGTGTGACAGTAATGTCCCTGGATCTGATGGAAGCTCCGGGATTATAGCGCGCAATTCACGCAACATGATTTTTGCAGCTCTCAACGACAAACGAGCTTTCAAAGCTATTCGTCTGGCAGCAACAAACGGACTTGGTTTCTCTAAAACCTCTGTATCCATGAAATGAATTTGAGAGTAAATACTAATCTATCTGATTCCCTACTTCAGCCGGCACTGAAATTGATTGCACTAGGTTATGACGAGCACGCAATTCCTCTATGTATATGTAGTACAAAACGGACTAATAGTTATCCTGCACCTTCCGCAATTGTTCTATACATGGACCAAGTTTAATACTGTCCATGAGTTAAATTTCCGTCATAGGGGAAGATTTTGTTGCACCTACATGAGACACGTTTTTCCTGCAAGAACGCGTTTGGATATAAAAACATATGTAAATAGAAATTTACATGGTAGCCTCTAACTGAGGTGAAGAACTAGCAGTATTATCGCATTCTCTATGCAATACGGAGGGACTAGCAAACTCATCGAAAGTTGAACCTAAAAAATAAATAAGTACTGTTTGGTTTGATATTTCTCTCAATTTACCTTCAGTAGATGTGTCTTCTACCTCAGAAGCATGTAAAACAGCTGCTGCCTTCGAGGTTGAAGGGCCAAGAATGCGCTGTAGAGACTCCTTAGAACGCTTCTACTTAGCAGTATGCGAAAAACCAGGAGTGCACTTAATGTTCTATTTCATTGTACAATGAAAATTAAAAGAATAATTAACAATTATAACAATTAATTACTAAAAGGTTAGGAACTCATTCAGACTATCACGTTCATAGTTCAGGGAAAAAAATTACCACGGAAAAAACTCATCGCTAGCGAACAAGGATAGAGTAAAAACGGGGCTAGGTCTAAGACCTTGAGCGCTCGTGAGCACCTTATTTAAAGAAACTGAAAAAAATTCCATTCCGAGTTTATGTCATTATAAAAGCATGGAATTAACCGGGGGTAATAAAAATACAATACTCAGGCAAAAAGCTTCTATTGGAGTGTAAGAAATGATTAAAATTAGGATATTTGAGAATATTTATTGTTGGAACGTATTCTTGGTTGCCTTACAACAAACATTGACAAATGAAAAGAAATAAATTATCCTTTTGAAGTATTTCAACGCCTATTAACCGATTTTGAGAGAGTTATTTTTCAAAATTTTTTATTTCGTTGACTTTACCCCTGGTGCCCCTACGGTGACTGTGAAGCGTACACCTGTGCTGCCTGGGTAAGCGTTTTTCCTTGAGTAAACTGTATGTTTTCATTTTTCTAGAACGTGGAATGACGAGGAAGATTTTTGGGGAAACTAACTCCAAAGTACATGAAAGAATTCATCGTTGGATACAGAAATCAAGAAGAAAGTGCCACCTTCGAGAGAGTAACGAAGAAGTCGTGGCACCGGACACCTTTGAGCCAGCCCCTGTTAATATGGACGAATAATTGCATTTTTTGGAATAAAGATATATTTTTACAACTATATCGTGTTTTATTTATACCCAGAGACGGTTTCAGTTACATTAATATCACGGTCGATGCATTGACAACATAAATCGAATTTGCGGTTTATTTGTCGATATGGCTACGGTGGCATAGGAGATCTATTGACTAAAAGTTATCAGTTGTCTTAGAATTTTTATCGGTCGGTAGCATTTATCCACGGGGTAATTTTTTTTACAATCACAGCTACTATCCGAAATTTGGAAAGAATTGTGCATATTAGTTCCGTGTAATGTTTGGATCAGCTGTGAACCGTGTAGAAAATAGGATATAGTAGTCCCAGTGGAGTTCTTTAGAGTCCAATTAGATTCCCCTAGAGTCCCATCAGAGTCCCATTAGAGTCCAACATGAGGAGGTCCCATTAGGAACACAATCAGTGTGCTTTGGGACTCCATGGACATGGACTCTAAAAGGACTCTAAAAGGACGATGGTGCTGGCTGAGACATATGAATCGATAGAGTTTAGTGGGACTGAAAACAACGGAACGCAATCATGTTTACGCGCGAAAAAACAAAGAGGACCACAAAACGGTCAATGGACATTTGGTTTATTCGGGTATTGATAAAAGAGAAGGTGGCACATTTCTAACAGCTTATAGTCCTGTTGATAGGTATGTATGAAGAAGAAAAGTCACAAAAGAATAATTGGACTAATTGAAAATTTGTATACATGTCATTGAGTTGTATTATTCAGGAGTGAGTTCGATTCAGGACGAGAAATAAAAAAGCCAACATGGGACACGATAAAAGATATCAAACGTTCATCGTGTGGAGGTGGACAGAGACAAAGCCTCGAGATAGATATCGCAACTTTCGCGCAGCACATCAGTGAACGTTATCACGTCGATTATGTTGTATATTTTTTTATTTTATTACATTTTTCTATTCATTTTTCGTTTCTTTTAAAATCACATTCTACTATAAGTAATTTTACACTACTTGTGAGTAATACGTGTCATTGCGATTTTCTCCTGGGGGGGGGGAGTGCCTGTCGATCAGGTCTACCAGCGAATGTGCTATGCTTTCAACACTGCGTATTCGATTGTCCAACGAACGCTGAACTACCTTGAGCTCTCGGTTCAACTTTTAGACGTGGCAAATATCTAGTCTCGAAATTACGAAGTACTGCATGTTAAAGCTACCCAGACCACTATTAATCGTGTAAATATCTGTGAATCCGCCTACCGAAGATATTCGGTAAGTCTTTGGGTGTTATTTTTGAGATCAATGACCTCATTGAACCCGACCGTTACATACAGAAGAATTACGCACTGTACTCTTTCGCAATGGACAAAACAGGTTCCTGTGGAGCTCTACCGTGCCAGAAATCCATCTCCGGCGGTAGCTGCTGAGGATACTGGTACCATCCGGGGCGTGCTCGCATCCTGCCAACACGTCAAAGCGTTTTTCAGTTCTCGAAACGCTCAGAATTTTGCAATTGTTTCGAAAACTTATCTTTTCTCCATTCCAGCTGTGAAGAACTATATAATAAATCATTCTTTTTTTATCAATTTTAAGTTAGTTTCTTCAATTTCATTTCATCGACAAAAATTTTCACTTTTTTTTCATTGACCCTTAGTTTTGGTGGGCAGTTTGTCTGTCCGCCATTTTGGTTTCCTTACGGGAAACCATCACCGACTCCTAAATAGGTTTAGAAAATGAAGTTAGCACCTTATTGTTCATTATAATTCGTTTATGTTAGCATTTATATACCAAAAATGTAAATGTACATATGTAGTGGAAAATATACTACATATACGAATAACAGTGAAATAAACGGTACATGGAACGGACTCACAGAGGGTTGTCCGGCTGGTTGATTGGTCCTGTTCTTCAGATGCGTGGCTCCGGTTAATAGTTTGCAGTATTGCTGAAATGGATGGCTGCGACAGTTAACGGACCGCTGGACGATAACTAATGATGTACGCGTAATGCTTCAGCAGCACTCGAAGAACACGTACGCAGTTACCGACAGAAGTTGTATTGTGTTGTTACTTGTTGTGAATATTAAAACAAGCTGTAGAATCATGTCATTTAAAAGTGAATAGAAAAGAAAGACACTACAGTACCCCCTTCGAGAGTAAATGTGCAAACGGAATACTCGATGAAGGCGAGAGTAAAAGCGAACTGTCAAAGGTGGGATTGTTGAAGAAATGTGTTGTGTCTGTTGAGTGACTTGGCGTGGGTGATGTATCGGGGATAGCTGGTGAGGGAACAACCTGTGGAGATTGTGTGATGCGTAAATCGAAGGATGAATAGATATACGCGGGTTGTAAACGGTCGATGCTTACCGACTCATTTGTTCCCATGCGATCCAATACAAAACATTTAACAGAAGGAGAAATCACTCTGTATGGTCTGGTGTATGATGCTTGGAGTGATCGACGTGTAGCGTCGCAACGAATGAAAACGTGGCTACACGTGTGCAAATTATCAGGCACTTTTGCAGTCCACTTCTGTTGGCGTGTTGGAGTTGGTTTGGTATGCACCATATGGCCTGGCAATCGTTGGGCAAACGTCGACGGAGAAACAGAGGTTGACGGTGGGGTTTGAAGCAAATCATCTGGAAGACGAAGGGTAGTTCCGTAAACCAAATCTGCCACCGTACATCCAAGGTCTTCGTTGATGACAGAGCGAATGCTCAGCAGGGTGAGTGGGAGACGTTCGGTCCAGCGACTACTTTGTGAGCGCGAATGAGGCTTTGAGTTTTCGATGAAAACGTTTAACCAAGCTGTTTTCTCCGGGGTGGTGAGCAGTGGTGCAAATGTGTTCGCAACCAAGCAGCCGCGTGAACTCACGAAATAGTGCAGATTGGATTTGAGCGCCTCTGTCAGTGGTTACAGTGCGGGAAACACCACAATGGGAAATCCAGTGTGACAGGAAGTGCTGTGCGACGGACTTAGAG
>UZAN01054032.1:0-15930 GCA_900618425.1 Echinostoma caproni
CATACTTATTTTCTACGTATATTAGTGACTTGTCTGCTTGCGCCCCTACTTCTCTCTTCAGGTATGCTGACGATGTGGTTGGTTTTGTGTCAAGCCATCTCTGACTCTTCTGGTCTTTCACAATTTTCTGCTAACTTGGATAACGTCCAACGGTTTTCCGCCACATAGGGCCTATCTCTTAATCCCTCCAAATGTTTCGAATGTCTCTTTACACTACAACGCTCTTCTTTCCCATCTGAACCGATATTATTTGGTTCGAACCAGTATCCAGGGTAAACTGTATTAAATACCTGGGCGTTTTTATTGATACTAATCTTCACTGAACCTCTCACATCCAACAAATCGTCAGTAAGCTTCGACGACTTTCTTTTCGTATGCGTACACTTCGTCAGTTTCGTACTCCACAATCAATTATTTCCAAATTTGTGTATCGGCGTGTTTTCTCTGTTTTATTTTATTGTTCATCTGTTATTTTTCCCAACCTCCTTAAGAAAGATCTTAATTTGCTTCGACGTGGATTGACCATCATTAGCCGTGTCTGGTTTCAATCCCACTAAAGGAGTTGATAACTAACCTATGCGAATGTCATTTGAATGCATGTGAAAAGTTTGCGTATAAGATTCTCATCGACGCCACACATCCGCTACACGCTGACTAAACTTCCTGTTGCCATCCCTCAACTAGATCACAATATCGTTATGTTCCCTCTGGAATAAACATTTATCGTAACTCCACAGTACCCTCATTACAAAGTATTCTTGTTAACAAAGAACAGGTTTTCACAGAATTTGTTTTGGAACTTAAATCGCTTTTTACATTGTTATTTTCATTTTCTCCCTTGCTCCAAACTGTAAATTTTTCAACTGAAATGTGTGCTTCATGCTTGCAGAAGTTTTTACAATACAATACAATACAATATTCTCAAAAGGCCCTAATCGGGGTCTCACTTTTCGTATTGCGAACACAGTTAGTGGTTAGGAATTACACATATACTGAAAATTCACTCTTTGGGTGCATAATGCTTTTCTTGACTTGACTTAACTTGACTACCAACCGGCGCACGATAGTGCATGGTTAATGGTTGTACAAACTGAACTAAACTGAACTGAAGTGACTACCAACACTGTAGACTGTTAATTGGCTTAAACCCAAAGCGGATGCCCAAACACACCCTCCGACTTGGGCACTCACGTATCCATTTATGCAAACTCAGTACAAAATAGACAGTAGTGAGATTTTCCAGAGAGAAGCTCTCACTAGATTTGCATTGCTACGTCCCTATTTAGGATCTGAGTCATAAGTTCCGGTTATGGTATAATTTGTAAAACGGGATTTACTTTAACCGTATTATTGAAATACAGCAAGAAGTACTCTGGTAACATGCTTCTCGTGATCCCGTCAGAAACTCGAAGAGGAGGTACACTTAAAACGGATTCTGTTCTCCCTATGCATGAATATCTGAATCCGTAGGACTTAAAACATCAAACTGGATATTTTTTTAGAGTATCAAGCTTGAATAACCCCTTCGATTGTGCACAGGCACCAGGCACTCTTGATGATTCCCGGTGTGGGTTTCCCTCCTTGGGAGACCGTTAATTCCCCACAATTTGTATTTGGATACTTTACTGTAATTCCTGTGATCATTTTGACCATCGGATGATACACGTGGCATTCATTCCAAAAACTGTTACCTGAAAAATATTCTACGCAACTTATATTTGGACGAATGTTTTTGACTAACGTAGCGCATGCATCGTATCAATGAGGAAAATTATAAATAAAATTCAACGGAGAGATGATCTCTGGGAAATGGAAAGCACAAATTCCTCGTGACGAATGTGAGTAGAAAAACCAAAAAAGCAGGGTCGCATATTGTGTTCAGATTCTTTTGGCTGAATCTGCACATATTCAAATAGCAGTTCAATTGACCGGTAAAATAATACGTGACAGATTGTGAAAACCTAATTTTAGGCTTGTTTGCCTGAAACGTCGATGATCCAATCACGGGATCAGATTAATTCCCAATAATGAGCTAAAAACCAAATCCACGATATTGGCACAAACACTAAGCAGAATATTGGGTTTCTGATTCAGTAGTCGATTTTCAATCGAGTCACAAACCGCGATTGGTAATTCTTAGACGATCGACGGTCGCTACTCACAAAAAGTTGGAAAATAGCAATCGTTCTCCATTGAGTATGAACTAATAAAAATGGTTTTATCAGCTATCCATGGAAAAATGGATAGTACGCTTGCGTTCCATCTGTGAGGTGCCAGGTTCGCGATCCTCATTCTGGTCCGCAGTTCGATTCGCACCGCGGATGTCACCCGACAAGATCAATACAGTTGTGTAATGCTTTGGAGTTTTTCAGCCTACTATTTCCAATCAACTCCATTTAATATTTCTTAGAAAACTGTCTTTGTAGTCAGATCCATATGAACAAATAAATCTGTGCCTGGTGTCTGTGAAAAACCTAATGGGTTAATCCAAACATTCACCATCTAAATCTGAATAACGTGTCTGCTCATATGTAGTAAGATCTGACCAAGTGGTTTGTGTTTCATCTCATACTACTCAGCGCACTCTCTAACTGCCAGCGCCCTCAGCAATGTACAGAAATTATCCGATCGTCTGTCACGCGCCGTAATTTGGAACAAAACCACCAGTCTAATTCGAGTATGAAAATGTTGATCATGTGATTTTATTGTGTTTTGAAATTTTGATCGATTTATATGTATGTATTTACACATCACGTGATCTGAAATGTAGTCTGCTCTGTACGAAAGATGTTCATATTGGACTGTGCACCCACGCGAAAGAATTGTTTTGCCTTGGCTTGTTTATTTTCAGTCCAGAGTTTGGAAACCGTGTCAATTGGTCTCCTCAATCCTCCTGCTACTCACCGGGTGTAACTTTGTGGAAATGACTAACAGTTCCGGTAAGTATTTCATTTCTGGAAAAAAAGGAATACCTTTAAGCCGCAGATGTATACACTGCACATTTTTCTCTCTCAGGTGCACATATATGACGTAAATCGATTGGTGACATATAAAAACCGGTAGCCAAATTAAATAATTTGTTTCCGATTCCAAAGTTCACAATAATCAAGGTTGCAATAATCTGTTCTGGATTGACCGGTTCCATTTCACGCAACTGAGGCAGTGCACAAGATAGTCTTATTTTGTTAAGTTCAAATGAGTAAAATACTGCTGTCATTCGCTCAATGTATGTATCGTGAATCTTACACGTCAGCGGCGTCTTCGAATCCAACACGAAACTGGTGCGAACTACTGAAGACTCACGGCAAGGCATAAATGGCTATTTAGTGATTTTAGTCAACCTCTTCATAAAAATGACATGGTGTTCATCAATTGTGTGATTTGTTTACTAGTTCACTCTGGGATCACTCAAAAAAGTTTTTCGCGACAGACCCTTCAAATCATTAGTATGTTTCTTTCAGCCTCCCAGAATATTGGACTATTTTTTGGATAAATGAGAAGCATTCAAGTTCTTGCTAAACAGTTTATTCAGTTCACTACAGTTTTTCTGAATTCCTGGATGGTTTTGTCCACCGTCTTGGGCCGTTCCTATGGGAAATCGGTTAAAGGAACTGCAAATGTCAAGTTGTAAATGAAAAGATGCTCGAAAGACACTGTGTGGTGCTGATTCCTGCCAATTGGTGCCACTTGACACCTCGTCATGCGGTATGTATCATCATCCCATCTGCTCCGAGGTTGTACATTCGAATCACATCATTGTCATTTATTGTCATCTATCCATCCTTTCTGCGTGCCTTCTGAAAGAATTGGATTGATCATTTCCCCTCTTCTGGAAATCAATTGAAAACAGTGAGCTAATCGGTAAAATGGAAACAAATTGCTCAATTGCTGTTATTATATTACAGCCTTGTGATTGTGGAGATCAAACCATACTGTACTCTGATAAGATGCGATCACGAGGCAAACCAAAACCCGGGGCTATAACCGGGTTGGTGGACCACTGACAGTTCACCTAGGGGAGTTGGCCAAAAACACTGATTCCAAACCAACCAAGAAGAAGCTTACGAACCACACCCACACCTTTTGGGTTGTGGCAGTGGTCACCGGCTCAATTGGTCATCGTGGTATATTGGGCACCCTGGACGTTTGACCTTGTCTGAAGGGCATATGATCCAATGAACTGGACACCGGCCCCCAATGGACTGCGGTTTTCGCACACTGCTCCGCTACCTTGCGGTTCAGGCTTTGGCTAGCCGAGGGCTCCGGTTGTGAATTCCTCAAGAAAATTCATTTACCTTGGCCTGGGCAACCTGGCAGTACCTAACCCACGTGCAGATCATGGAACGTTTTTCTTTTTCATAAAGATTATTGTACCATGATTCGGTTGGTACACAGTCTGTCCTCAGACAAGTGTGAAATATAATATTATAATAATGAACTGAATTGGGTTTTTTAAGTTTCCCCTCAGTCCCTAATGCCCTTCTCGTTGTTCGAACTGCAACTTGAATATGTGAAACACAATTGTATTTATTCATTATCAAGCTGAATCCTTAGTGACTTGATCACGTGTAGCTATTCACCACTTCAGGGGGCGGCCATTTCTAAGATGAAGTCGCTCACAGACAAACTAATCCAACTGAAACTAATTCACGTATAGGAAACTTATATCCCTCTTCCCTGTTTTAAGACAAAAATTTGAACACAACCTACGAGGAGACATGATCCAGTCCAACTTGACTTCATCATCACCGTCACAAGGTTCCGCAGGTCCAGGATAGTTTCATTGTTAACGAAATTTACTGCTAGCATTGAACTTTTAATTGTGACGGTCAACTTCTTTGTTCAAAACGGTTTAGTGAATCAGTGACCTGAACGGTGCCGGTAGAGGTAAACGGCTGATGCATGCAGCTGAAATTTTATTCATTCAAAATCATTCATCCGTTGTCGACGACTTGATTGACTGACTTTTACCCTAAATTGATCAACCTCGGTTGCAACGATCGTATATTTGTGCGGTTATTAGATCGGTTGGTACCGTGTCTTTCAGTTAGGACGTGCACGTCCTCCTCCCCCTCCTCCCATTCCTCATCCCCGTCCCCCTTATTCCCCCAGTATCCCTGTTATGCTTAACCGTCCTGTAAGAATGAATGTCACCGCAACAATAGGCTAACTAGTTGGCAGCCAGGAATCAATCACACATCAAACACAAAAATCTGTGAACTGTCTTTCCGTGTGTTTTCTTTTCATTGTGATGATTCATTTCAGAACAGTATTGATTAGTATAAAACTATTATAATCAACTCACCTACTAAACNTAAACACTTTGACCTCAACTCTTGTGTAGAGTGCACTGAACAGAACTTCCGGGTGGCTAAAGAGAACGCATTATTTTGACGGGGAGAAGCTAGTAGCACAATTGTTTTGTGTTGCATCGCTATGTGGGTGATTAATGCAAAAACTGCACTGTTTGTACACCCACGGACGTTGAAAGAGGAGTAGCTAAGGCAGATGAAGTGTAATATATAATTACTTCTGTTGGCCAAAAGGGGTGCGGTTTTGAACGATTGATTGCGATAGCCTTAGCCAGCTTGAGCGACAGGTTATTGTCAGCCCTGTAGATATTCCGGAACGCTGTTTCCTGAAAATTGCAACATGACTCATCACTGAGCGTCTCGTAATTACCGAAGTGAACGTTTTTCTTGGAGGCAATTAATTCCAGGAGTCGGATCATAGAAGAAGCGTTTGCAAACTTTACAATGTAACATGCTTTGGAATAGGTTCTATGATCAGTTTAGTCACCCGTTCGAAAGAATTTGGTTTCACCGCATACACACCACAACTCTTTTGTCATTTTGGAATTTTAGTGCAGAGGTGAATGGTCCTCAACGGAATGGGTTGATGTTCGGGTAAGTTGACAGACAGAGAGAGAAAGAGTTCGGTTTGGCAACTTCAAGCACGGTTCAAACCAATCAATTACCTCGTCACCCTTGAATTAAAGACAAATCTCAATTTGTGATCATGGAGCAAATCTGACAACAGATTTCTCAGGCATTGGGGGAATTTGTTTGTTGATGGCACCCGGTTTGCATGAGTGTTGCTCAATGCGTTTAATTCATCTGTTGTGTTACTGGTGTAGATCTGTCTACTTCCATCGAAAAGACCGCGTTCGTACATGAAAAGCAGAACATTTTGAAGTAATCCTGCCCATGGTTTTTGCAGTAAACAGATCACGCTATGTATTACCATTTAAATTTATATATAAATAAATAATTTCTTGGATCCACAAAAACGCTCCAATGATGAAGCATACAAATTGGGTAATGGACCATGAACATGCATTTTCTGGCAAAATCTTATTTTATTTGAAGAAAAAGAGAAAGTAAAGTTATAAAAAATTTATTACAGTGTGCCTGTGTTTCTCCGCAGTTCGAATAATCACAAGGATGGGGGAAAACTTATTGCTATAGACCATATTTTTTAACTACTCAGTCAATCTGTCAAGGGAATCCATTTGGTAGAGATTAATTTCGACAGCAGGGACTTAGTACAATTAAATTCGAACTTAACTGTGTCCATATTCTTAAATGGACATTGTCTGTGTACGGCGGGGTTGAGTATTCAATGACGGTAGCAAAACATAAGAGATAACCGCACGCATTTCACAAGCTCGAACAGTGTACGAGGGATGGAAACACTTATGGCGTAGAAGTGGTTTCAATTCCGCTGAAAGGTTGCGTATGTCATGCCACGATTCGTTCAGTTCATCTTCATGGTTCTGAGATCATGAATTCATGAGCTTCGGTCCAGTTTCCGTTTGCACAAACATTAGCTGTGCTTTTCCGTGCGCTGATTTAGGTTACTACTTGAACGAAGAGGTAGGAGAAGGACAGGAAAGCTGAAAGTAGAGTCGAAGAGGAAGTGGAGAATTTTGATTATCGGTATTTACGCATTTTTAATCACGTGCAATGCAGCGGACGGGTTAGCAAACTGGAAGTAAGTCGTCCTGTGTTTGAGAGCTGAACGAGGATAAATTTGTTAGGGTATTCAATTCAGATTAGCAACCTTCGTTGGTAGGGACACGCTTTGCGCATGTCTAACGGTCGCCTACTGTACCTCTCCTTATTTGCAGTTTCTTCTCCGGGCTGGAGAAAACCATGTGAAGGTCAACAGATGACCTGAAAACGAGGCCTGGAGAAATGCACAGAGTGATCAGACAAATTAGGTACCTCGTGTTCTCCAGGTTGGATTCTAAAAGACTGCAGCTTACTGGTTAGATCCAGTGAAGGATATGGCATCGAACCGAGATCAGTTGCGTTCTTGTTATCATGTCTTATATTATTATTATTATTATTAATATTAGTAGTAGTAGTAGTAGTAGTAGTATTTGACGTCACCGGCTTACGGAAAAGCATACTGCCAAAGCCACAACGATAATAACAAGAGGATGGGAGGATTGGGTGAGAGAACGGAGTGAAAGTAAAGTTACAATGGATAACATTAGTGAACACGAATGATAACATTTTTTGTGCTTCTTCGAACGCTTTTTGATAATTTCTTTGTGTTAGTTTATCGTTTTTTTCTGAGCACGGGATTTAACCAGGCAAACCGTACAGCATTTGCGCCACCAACTTCTATTTCGGGCCATATTTCTCAACATCTCTAACCAACGATAATCCTCCTCCCTTGGTCCCCAACCTGGAAAGAGGGCTGCACAGACCGAAACCAAAGCTGAGGCTCGCTTCTTATCAGGCCCGAGTGTTTGAAAATGTATTTATGCATGTAGTTACAGGTAAATTGTATAAGCTGTTTTTATCTTAGATGCTGACCTCTTTCTCCTTCCTCAAATTAGGCCCAATTCCTGACCACCTTACTTGTTCTAACTAATTTTGTATGCACCAGGAGTTTGGCAGTGATCAGTGAAGTTCCGTTCACTGTATTTCGCTGTACAATGATGATGATGGTGGTGATAGTGGTAGTAGTGGTCGTGGATGATAAAGTTGCTCTGTCTGTAAGATGACATTGCTCTGTTTAAGACTGAAACTAGTTGGAAGCACGGCTTGATCGATGACCGTGAGTATCGAAATTCTCACTTCTGCATTCTAAGATAAAGCACTGAAGTCTTTCTTACCGATCATGTTTTGTTATAAAACCTATTTTTCATACTTCGACCGGATTCGTTGGATAAAATCAGATGAACCCGGGAGAGTCGGTGATTACACATCAGGTGGAATAATCTGTGTGCTTAAGCTTGAATGTTGCAGGACTCCATGATTGAGAGGGCTGCGATTTTCGAAAATGACATTAGAAAAAATACAGTCGTTGCAGTCCGAAAGGATACGTATCACCACGTGACGGTCACAGACCAATTGGGATAAACCACGATTCTCTCATCTACACGCGGCGTATAAAATGAACCACTTGCAAAAATGCCAACCACCCTTCAGGATCGCGTGTATTCTCGGTCGGTATGCATCTCACAGCTCCCTCTCACTCGATGTAATTTTCGGATGCTATTCACAAACGGAATGTGCGAGGGATAATATCAAAATCTACCCTAAATATTCTATAAACAATAGGTAATCCGTTTATAGTAACCTATATTGGATGCTGCAAGCCAAGTAGCTCTCACAAGGAAACTTAGCTTCATCTTATTTCCTCCTGTTGTAGATCCTAATAATAGCCGCATAGTTGTCGAATCTGTTGCGTGAATATCCCTTCAGTAACCACGGTCAAACAGCACTCATTTTTGAAACCAGCCTATCGGACCCTGACCCTTCTGCCTTCATTCAAATTTATCCTTGAATGAAAGTTCATTGTTGATGAATCTTTATTAGGCCATAGTTTTCTGCATATCGACTAGGACTCCACAGAGCATCATCGAAGTAGTGCGACACCGTGACTTTTATCGAATCTATTCCTCCCAATGTCTAACATTTCGTTCATTATATATGGGTAGATGTGTTATTAACCCCAAACCGGAAAAAAATATCTAAGATAGTATTCATACATATTTTTGATTCTTTTAGTCAACTGCCTTATAAACATACGACCTCTTGATTAGACAACGGTTGATCACGCATCATTTGCAAGATAACCGAGCATCAGTAGAAAAATATCCTTAGAGTCTATGGATAAAAGATGACTAATAGACTTGACACATATATCGTCATCTCATTTTCTTACTGCTCTGTATGGTCTGATTTATTTTTGAGCACTCAGACCAATCATTTTGACACAGAGCTCGTCACTTTGGCAATTAAATCGTATTTTTCAGTTTCTTCCTGTATATACCGAACCCTTAGCTCCAGCGACCACACTCAAGGTGGCTAGCTTGTTTCCGTCTTCAATACACCGAAAATGTTTTAAATTACATTCAGATGCGGACTTTCAGTGGTAAATGCCATCAACTTGACTTTGGATTTTGTCAATCCATAAACTTTCTATATGTGAGAAATCACTGTAGAATAAGATCTAAATGATTTCTATAACAAACCTCGCAAGAGATATAGCACGTAGCTTTGTCTCGGAAGAGTATGACTTCTCTGAATAAATTGCGAGCTTGGCAGTCACGGGGAATCCTCTTGGTCAGTGCAACAAACTTTGCATTATCCAGAGTACTGTATTCAGGAGGCCAACGGCAAGACGTTCAGGATTTAATCTCCACCCAACTAATCGGGCGGGACGGAAATTTAATTTTTCTCGCCAAAGAAATTTAGTTCTTTGAAAATCTAGGTACAAGAATGATCCTTCTCAATCCGGTGTCATTCTCGACGACCAACAGGTATCCGTAAGTGAGTTAAACTGAACACCAAAGGACGGGCTACAATTCAAATTTAGCCATACCTTTCCGAACGGTGTGGCATATGAAAGTTCAGACAAGTCACTCCGGACTACCCTCGATTTGAGCTCATCGAAGGTTTTCTCAGCTACAATTGTATTCAACTACTGTCTTGCTTCTATGCTATCGGTTCCCTTACTCTGCATTGCCGTCTACTTGAAGAAATTCCATGCGTTACGCTACAAATCACCCTTCTTCTTCTTATATCAAACCACTTGCACAAGTGAGGGAATGAGACCCGGAATTTATTCACCTCTGTTATACATTGTCACTGTGTTTCGCTTGTTTACCCAAACTGCTTGGATGCTTCAACCAGTGAGGGCATAATGACATTACAAAATGCTTGCTGAACGAGCCACACACCTAAAGGTTCACTTTTCAGGTCTGTTTTCACGAGTGTTCGGATATAGTTTTGCTATCTTCATGATGAGTGATTTTATAGCAGCAGTTTATAGCTATATCGTTTTTCAGTTTTTTTTTCAGATGAAAATGATCAATTGCCGGAATATTCATTTTGGGTCGTATGAAAAACTAAGCTATTCACACCAAATATTTGTTTATTTTGGCCTGTAACTTCCTAACTAATAAAAACTATATCATAACTTTTAAGAGCACACCAATCCAAATAGTGAAACAATGCCCATTACTCAAGGCTGTCGATATGTAAATATGATAATGGAAACTGAGCTTTATTTCTGTATTGAGAACTATGTCGCACAAGTTCGATCTACACATGTAAAAGCGCACATCAATCTACCAGTTTCCCGTTTGTTCCGCACATTGGGGCAAATTCGAAGCAAACCGAAATGTTTGAGATTGCATGTCGACACCTGGTTTACATATCACATAGATCAACTTAAAGCTTCTGTTCCCTTTTCTTATCTGCATGAATAACAAGGCTCTGCCCTGCTTGTATTATTTTCCACGTCATTTTCGTGATTTAATTGACATGGTAAAGATAACAGTGCAACAGAATAGAACAATAATTAACGAATTAAGTTAGTCCGGAACTGAAACGACGGAAAGCCGCGAATAATACTGTGTTATGCTTGCACTAAAATGAGTGTGAATACCAAAGTAGTTTTCGTGACAGTCGGATGAGCAGATAAAATCACAATGAAATCCATTATCTGATCAAATGACTCGTAATTAATCGCGTTCTTTTTTTGTTTGTAAAGTCTCCTGAAATACGGTGGTACTCAAGAAACTTGAAAGATTTGGATGCATGAGCTGTTCAAGTTTACCGTTCTGATTATCGATGATCTTTGCGTGACAGATTTCATTTTAAAGACACTAAAATACCCATTACTTCACCTTCGTTTGACGAGAGCAACGGTGAGTTTGGGGGCACTCGGTTCAACATCTCGTATTGGGAATACGGAAATTCATGCACTTTCATGTAACATTAACATCCCGATGTGGTTTATGTGAATGTTCCCAGAGGGATCACAAGTGATAAACAAATTTATTGGATTTGAAAGTAATCATATCGAAACCATAACTCGAACGTATAGATTTTGAAGGTAGATTGTGAGTTGTCAGGCACCGCTATCTGTGCAGCATTGTGTGAGCCTGATCGAACACCCGGACAGACACTGCAGAGTTTGAGCCTCGCGCATTTGCGGTCGTGCACTTATTCAAGTGTTTAACTTCCTTAGACTGCGGCCGTTTAGGTATGCGGTTTGCATATCACCGGAGAGGTTTCTTCGACCTGTGATATTCAACGGATATAAGATGAAAAACTATCTGGGTGAATCAAGGGAACCCTTGAATCAGGGGAATTGATCAGGTAGGTCACGATGGGGCTACCTGATTGGGGGCCTCAGGATCATCTTAATCAACGATTCCGGGGTGACAAGGCATGTCACCATCAACAGTCGTGACCATGCAGTTGCTCACATCTAGGTTACCCGTATTTTGTCTCTCCATCTTAGTACTACCCTCAGCTGTTTAATCCTGTTAAATTGATCGATCAAACGAGTAGTTAAAAGACAGCGAAGAAAATCAGGGGTTAGTGGGGTGAGTAATTATTGAAAAGGAAACTCATGGAGGTAGATAACAATAAGAATACCCTCATCATTGCATGAGACTTTATCTTGTATCATCCGTGCAAATTCATAAACACGAGAGTCTGTGTAATGGAGCGTCTCATGAAAATCAGGCACTTAAGCTGGTCTTCGGTTGCAGCGACCTCGTACTCTTTTTTTCTAACCCTGATCATCCTGCAATATAGTACGATTGACCAGTGCTCTTAGTAATGTAATTTATGTTGGGCTTAAGGTTTAACCTGATGAATGGAGAGATATTCGGTGAGTGTCATAAACAGTGGCGCTCGTGTATCTATTCATTTTCTATGTATTTACATACACACAAGCACGTCTGGTTTACTTCACATGCTATATCGATATCTTGAGAATGCAGTCTGAATTCTGTATTGATAGGTCGAATGGGCGACCCAAAAAGAGCAAATAAATCCGGCAGGGGATGTAGGATTGACCAGTGAATACGTAAACAGAAAGATATAGTATTTCTTATTTAGCTTGTCACATTTCGTAATTCACTGAAAATTTGTTCGTGATTTAGACAAAACTGTTCTGCTTTTACGGACACTGAGTATTCTCCAGTAAATTAATAAAATTAACACTATATAGTACAAGCTTGTTCGTGTTATTAAAAACAGATTTTCTCTGTAACAAAATGGAATAGGAAAGCCAAGAAACAGGTCTACACAATGTATTTTTGATCCTAACCATCCATAACTATATCAAAAACGTGAAAGGTTCATCCCTCCAGGGCTACTTCGGTAACAAATGTGTTATTTGAACAAAAGCAACGACCCCAATTTGAGATTAACGCAGATCACTGCAATATTCCGATCATAACCAAATTCATTTTGCAAATTTTATCTTCTTCCCCTTCCCTCAAATCCGGTATTAGATTTGATCAACTCCGAGCACGGATTTCTGTACGATCACATGCCCGTGTTGTTGGTCACCTTCGGTCTATTTGTCCTCGTGTTGACTGTCAGTCTGGCACTCACATGTCGACGAGACACGCAGGAGCGTTCGCAGACATCGCACCCAAATCAGAAAGTGTTCTCGCGAAGAATTTTTCAAAAGTGAATTGGTCTTGTTTTAATTTGAAACTGTTTTATCACCCCCGCACTGCACAACATGAAAAGAATTTGATAAATAAGGGTCTGTGTGTGTGCGGCGTAAATTATGTATTCCCGTGACATCAGTTACATCAGATATCAAATCTACTTGGCTAGATGTCATTGAGATTCTTTGATCTGTAGTTCTAATTCTTGGTTGACATCGTACCTACGAGATCGATTTCAACCCCTATATCACTCAGGGATCCGACTGCGTACATATGTTGTTCTCGTGACAGGGTATTAATTATTGTGTGCACAAATAATCGGATAAATTATTCCATGTTGATTGTGGTCACGTTTAGCTAAAATTTGTTTAAGTGATTTGAGCATACGAGTTTTGTACACACCTGTTTGTCCTACGAAGTTTGTGTAAAAATTGGTGACAGAAAGCACTAGAGGCTCCGACGCAATTGATTTTCCATGCAGTCTGGGGACGTTTCAGTGTAAGTATCCTATTTTTGTGCGATTCTCTTGATACGAAGCCCAGTTTCGTCCGCTGAAGTCACCTCAGCCCTGAATAGACAGAGATTATGCGTATTTATCACTAAAAGTTGAATACTATTGCTTGAATTACACGAGATCAATTGGTAGAAATGTCCTCTGGAATGGATCAGTAACTTATTGGTTTGCTGGTTTCATCACCAGTACAGAGCAAATGCACAGTTTTTCTAATTCACATCAATGTTACACGTGACAAATTAATTTTCAATGATAGAACGAAACTTTACTTAAAGCTTTATCTTTCTAAGTCAAAGTGTGTGAGATAGGAACGAAAAATAGTTAACGTGAAGAAATAGTTTTCACAGGTTGATGTTTTAGCCGGATTATCAGCATCATTGTCATTGTACAGCAAAATACACACGATACGTGGTTAGCCACAAACACAAATACGTTATTTAAGTAGTTTGGTCTCCTATCGAACGACCAGAACACTTCACCACTATCAGGTCACTAGTAAAGGATGTCAAAAGCTTGAATATTCCTATGATAGCACTGAGAAAACGAGTCAGTGAGCGAACAATTATTTTCGTATATTCCCAGTCATGCTCTCACATATCACATAGTGTAAAACATTCTTACATAGTGATAGCCATTGGCTCAATTTAAGGTCATTATTCGGAGGCAGAGATTAAGAAGGTTTAGCGTTAGTTGATGTGACCTTAAATTGAACCAATAACCATCATTATTTAAGAATTTTTCCACTATATGATATGTAAGAGCATAACTAGGAATATTTGAAAACAAGTACTTGCTCACTGACTAGTTTTCTCAAAGTAAGTGATGTCTCGACCACAACAGAAGAGCCTGCTGAAATGCTACAAGCCAAGCCGGCTCAAATATTCATCGCACTATGTAATATTCAGAATTTAACNCACACTCAAAATCGCAGTTCTCGTCCGCGTGTGGTGGAAGCATTTTATCAGTAACTATGAAATCAGAACCATCACAACGAGACTGCACCTTGACGTGGTGTGATGGCTTGTGCACCTCTGTGATCCAACGAGCTACACGGGATGGCTTTTATCAAGCCAGGAGATCTTATCATGCCTGGAAAGCCAAAGGGTAGAGGTCAGATGAATTTCGGTCTCCTGGTCCTCCAGGTTGGGGGTTCGATTGGAATTTGCGTTTCAGTCGGTAAAAATGGTGGAGGAATAAACGATCCAAGTAAATAGGCCCCCATTTCACTTCACCCGCGACCTCGCGGTTAGGTTCTTGTTAAAACTAAAGGTTTTGGTTGAGAACCCTAATCGTTCTCCTGCTTAGTGGCTGGACACCCTAGCAGTACCCGTTCATAAAGCTCCAATGAACACACAAACAAAAAATAATTTCATACTGCATCGGTCGTCGCGCAGGATAATCAGGACCGCGCTGCCCATTGCATCGAGCGGGATGGGTAGTGATAAGTGGGCTACTGCACAGATATCCCAACCTTTGTTTGATTCTTTGTTTTCAGTACCCAGTCCTCTCCATTTTCCCCTTCTTCCGACCTGTTATAGTCCCCCAATCAACTGGGATGTCGCTCACCGAAGGTCGTTGCCAAATAGCACTCACTGTAAGTAATGTATCTTGAAACGAATTGCAGATTCGAAAGCCTCGTCAATCACTGAATCTGTGGGCCTTCAACGTGAGGACTTTGATGCAGGTAGGTCAACAAGCTTGTCTGGCGCGTACAATGGAATCCTTGGGGATGGATATTTGCTGTGTGTCGGAGACTCGCATCCAGAATCCTACTACTATAAGCCATTTGAGCGTGCCAGATTTGTCTTCCAGATATGTCTTCGCCCATCAGGCGACGACGAAGCCCGCTCAGTGGGTCAGCGCGGTGTAGGTATTGTACTCAGCAACAGGGCGGAGTCCTCTCTTATCGATTGGATCCCCGTCAAAAGTAGTTTATGTGCAGTGCGTCACCAGGGTTCAATCAGCGTCCGGAAGGGAAGCAACACTAAAAGGTGTTTGTTCATCGTATTACCATATGCACCGACCAATGGTAGTTCTGATACCCAAAAGGATGCTTTCTACGATGAACTCACTGATCTCATTCGGATGAGTTGAAGCTCCGACATACTTGTACTTGCAGGTGACTTCAACGCGCAGGTTGGAAAACTGGGAGCATTAGAAGTTTGCTTACGCGGTAGTTGTGTTCTGCCCTGCCAACGAACAAATAACGGCAATCGACTTCTTCAGTTCTGCGCAGACCATCATCCGTTCCTAGTTAGGATCAACTTCCGACACAGCTCTCGACGGACGGCAACGTAGAGCTCCAGTTGAACTGGTACGTTAACTCAAATCGATCACATAGCAGTGCGTAAGCTAAGCGCACCTCAACACGGTGATGTAGATGAGCAGTGGAATCATATTAGACGAGCAATGCATTCCGCAGCGAATGTTGCTTCTGGGTCTGAGCCTCAAACCCGTCGGAGGCATTGGATATCTC
>UZAN01054034.1:5099-15929 GCA_900618425.1 Echinostoma caproni
TTGATCAATTGATCAATCCTTAAGGGTGACCAAGCCTTAAAACAGTATTCTAGGTGGGGCCTTACGATAACCAAGCGGGAGTGAGAAATTTGGCTCCTGTATTACAAAAGTAGTCTGGATAACGTTCTGTGGAGAATCTGAAAGTCGTCTCGATCTATTCTGGCTAAAGTGCGTTTTATGAACTTTAGGACAGAGAAGCCGGATTTACTGGCTCTATGTTGGTGGTAGGAGAGTGCGATCGCACTCAAGTTACCCTTTGACTTCGATCTTGTATCGCAGGTCATTATTATGTATAAGGATCCTCACCTCTTCAAAGAGGTGAGGGTCAAGAACGGAGCCTTGAGAAAATCCGGTAGAAATGGAAGAAGCAGATGAAAGCGATGAACTTACACGGACTGAGAAGATGCGGTTCATGAGAAAGTCACAAAGTAGGGCAAGAAGTCTGCCAGTGAGGCCGTAGGCTTTAAGTTTATGAAGTGAGGAAGCGTGGGTCTCCGATCAAAAGCTTTAACAAAGTCAATGAAGATTACGTGAAAAATCAAGCCGTCATCATGGGCTTGAGTTAGGTTGTCTATGGCCGATAGCATATTAAAGATACAAGGTCTACCAGAAAGAAAGTCGTGTTGCGTTTGTGAAAGAAGTTGGTTGTCTGATAAGTGTGTCAGTATTTATCGTTTTATAACCTGGGCACGCTAGTCAGGCTAATGGGTACGTAACTGCTAGGAGAGTGCCGGTCTCCTTTCTTAAACTTGGGATATGATATCTCTCTTCTAGGATGTAGGTGATGTTTCATCGTTCAAGCAATTTTGAAAGATTTGGTGTAGTAGGGGGCAGGGACCGAGGCGGCTTTATTTAGCACTCGAGGGTGTACGCCATCTAGTTCAATTAATCTATAAGGATCCAGTGATTTGAGGAGTCTTGAACTCCCCGGAAAGGATGAAGAAGTATTCTAAGGGAGGAGGGGAATACAGGAGGGGTCACGGTTGGGGTGGAAAGAGACAGGGTAAAGTTAAAGGTAGTTTCATAATGGGAGCGGAAGATTTCAGTGACTTGAGCAGAGGATGTTAAAGAAGAGCCGTTGGGAAGCTAAAAAAACTAGTGCTGAGGAGGTTCGTTGCCCTTTGCAGCGAAGTACTTTGAATAAGGAATTGGGTTTTTTTCGAGCACAAAAAGGAAATACTTTCTGTTGATTATTGTAGAATTCCCTAACTATTTACTTGCATAGGTTGAGGATTCGCTTGAACTCAACAGCATCCGCCTAGTACACTTTAATCTAGCGAATGAGCGCGCCCACTCGTTCCTTAGATGCCGGATGGAGTAGGACAGGAGAAGCCTATGGTTTGGATACAGTTTGAACCCTAGGAAGAAAGAGGCGATCCGATTCATAGAGAAAACTCTCAAGCAACTCATTTGGGTTGTTCGGGTTAGTATAAATGTTGCAGGTGCCCAGTCTGTTGGTATGGAATTCCCGTATGAGTACGAAATTGGTCCTTTTGAAGGACCATGGCAATTCGTGAGAGGGCCTGCAAGTATGTCAGCGGATGACATAGTCAAAGGAGAGAATAAGGTGATCACGTTTACCAACTGGACTTAGATTGTTTCGATATGACGTCTTTCGTTGTTATCCACAAGATAAAGCAGATATGGACGTTTGCCTACACCATATTTCGTGGGAGATGCTACGTCTTGGTGCCAGGAATGTTCAATGAAGAGGTTTATAAGGGGTTCACCAAACATTCCACCTCTAGAGTGACTAGAAATGCCAGTCGATACCCGAGGTGTTGATGTCACCCAGGGCTAGGTGAAAGAAAGTGCAACTGGGACGGAGGTTGCGAAGCTGAGTAAGAGTAGATTAACATTCTACCTGTGTGCTCGTTGGGGAGCAATAAACAATCCCCAGGAGAAGAGAGTTTCTGGTGGGAAAGATGATGTTGACCCATAGGATCTCGATAAATTAAATGATAAAATGAGAAACACGCAAATCAGGCGGGAGGGACTCATCAACGAAGAGAACCAAGCCACATGCGTGGCCCTGATTTGAGTCTTGTCTACGCATGGTGTACCCATTCATCGTTATTTTTCCACCTAATATATCTTGAGTGAACCACGTATCAGTTAGAGCTGTTACGTGTGACTTTTTGTCACGAGTCATTTGCCTCAGTTCAAGGATTTTATTAGCCACACTGAAGCAATTGGTTAATACTCACTTTCAAATCCGCTCACTGTGAATTTTCGCAGATCCATTAGGATGATAGTGTTCATGGGGTTGGTTTGAGAGGGGAGCTGTTGGAACCTACCCGTTCCGAATGGGTCGTGTCTCACCTAAGAACTTCTTGGAGATCAGTGCCTTGTGTTAGGCGTCCATGTTTCGTACTGACGAGTTTAACTTGCCAGTTTTACGGGATTTCACGCTGGCTGGTGGAAGCAAGCAGTTTA
The DNA here is from genome assembly GCA_900618425.1 of Echinostoma caproni. Classification (NCBI taxonomy): domain Eukaryota; kingdom Metazoa; phylum Platyhelminthes; class Trematoda; order Plagiorchiida; family Echinostomatidae; genus Echinostoma; species Echinostoma caproni. Next base: position 7,536 of record UZAN01054034.1, read on the forward strand.
CTGGGAACAGAAGAGGGGGCTGGCGTGTTGTACTTTCCTTCCAGCCTTGTCTTTGGTTTCGTTCTTGGAGTAACGCTTTTCAACATGATGAGTTTGGGCGCAGTAAGTGAGAAGTTGTATGTTGCACAGGGGTGGGAGATGGATAGGTGATGGCCTTGGAGGGTGATTTACCTAGTAACCCCTTCACCCCAGCGCCTGGTTGTATAGTAGGTACCTTGAGTGGGACTTTGATCTCCTTTATTGCAACGTGGGATTGTTTGGTACGTGAGAATAACTTGCGGTTGAGTATGGCAACTATGGTTTGTTCGTCTGTGGTATATCAGTGAAGATTGCATCGAAGGTACTGCTGACTAGTAGGGCGAAAGATATATTACTGATTTTTTGGGTAGATGGAGATTGCTGGGTTTTTGTAAATGGGTAGTCGTGTGCGGTTGATTTCGGTGCGCATTAGACGTTTCTCACCCAGTTTTTCTCTTTCGGGTTGCTTCTGTTTTCTGATATGAAGAGGAATGTCATGGGCTACGCCTGTAACATATTTGCACCTCTTGATGATGTTTGCCTGAGTAAGACAATGTCAAACTATTGTGCCCTGGATGAACTCAACCACGATACCAGTGATCGTTTTCATGGTTTTAGCTTGATGATATGAACATCTAATGGGATTCAAATCTCCGGTGGATTGAAGCTATCTCGGATTGTCTTAACTCTGTAAACTGGGGGTGCTCCTACGGGAAAGTTCCCCCAGATCCTTATGCGTCTGCCGCATGTCTCTGATTCAGACAGCTTATTGGTGGTGTGTAAAATACCTTGGTCCAAGATCTTGAGGGACGTTTGAGCGAGTGCTTATGAGGGAAAGAGGTCTACGAGTAACATCTTCACCTCCACCAACCCAGCTTCAAGTTATTACCACGGGGGATGAGTTCAAGTCCCACCACCATCGCCCGTCTTTCCCATTGTGTGTTGCATGGCAGCCATTTGAATTGCCGCGTCCTGAAACTTGTATCTGCGTATATTCAATAAAAAAAAGTAAAAATAAAAAAGATAAGATATCATTGTGAGGTATCACAATAAAAATACATTAGTAAAATTTCTAAATTATATGATCTAGGATTCTTTATAGACGATATCAATGAAATGCATAATGACCTGAGAATATAAACCGTTATTAGATAAGCAATACGTGAATCAAAAACCGAAAATGATAGATTGGCAGATATGTATGATAATATTAATCACGTGGTACGCAGAAATGAATAATCATTGAGACCCAAACAAGATATTGCGTTGTCGTTATGTACCATGGACACTGTATGGCATTATTAGCGAATAAGCAGTTTCCGGACGAAACTGAAATAAACTCCCTTGTTCTTTGGATCCACCGTTGCATTGTGCTTCTGATCAGATCCAAGTCAGAAATTTGTATACCTTTTATCTCATTGTATCAATTTTACCAAAGTGGTTTTAGAAAAGTTGGCTTTCCCGCGTGGCTCTCCTCAGTTTATGCGCAGGCACAAATGATCGGTCACCAGTAGTCAGCACATGGCTTGAAGGCATTGGTCGATCGAATCAGCACTGACATGGTATAGATAGTTAAACTACAAAGCAAACAAGTAAATGAATGGACACCAACCGAGTCCGCAGAACATGTTTAATGGTCTATTTTCCCAATCAAATCATTTAAATCTGACAGGTATTTGTCTGAAATTTGACAGCTGATGATTGACAAATCATCTCTGCTTTTGAGATAATTGACCATTAGTTTGCTGTAAGGCTATTTAACGCGACGAATAATGTTACAACAGGAAGAGTCAAATCTTTCCTAGCCTCTTTTGTTGCGATAAAGGAAGTTATTAATACATTATCAACTTATGCAAGATGCGGTTAATTACTTTCGAAATCTTCAATTGTAAACTAGTTGCAGAATCTGTTGGTATTGTAATTTTTCTTTCACCGGAAAAGCTCTAGAAGAAAAACAATATTTGGTAACTGCCAAATAAGATGATAAGATTATTCTGTTTAAATAACGGATATCATATCGTTGTACATTTGGCTTTGTCCTATTGCTGGTAGATCTGAAAACGATGAACCACAATTAGTTGGATAGTATCTTAAGGGGCATGTTTCTGATAAATATATCGCATGGCGGATCTGAATATTTAGTATACCATATCGTTATATCTACTTACGGTTCGCTGTCAATTGGTCCAACACCAATTAGTGTCATCATAGCATTGACTGAAATCGAATCTGCGCACCGAAGTTTGTTGGTCATTTATGATTATGATGGAGTTAAAGATGTGAATGCAATAGGATTGAATGATAAGTAGCTCACGGTAGCTTACGTATCATACCAAGTTCAATTATTGCTTACAGCGTTCATGGTATGTGGGTATATAGATGTTGTACAAAGTTAGAAAAAGGTGGAAAGCGCGTCAAAAATACGTATTCTGTTATTGTACGAAAAATACGTTGAGTATTAGCCTCCAATCTAGGTTGTATTACAGCCATCATGGTCCTGTAACAGTCCGAAGGGAGGGTCTCGGGAACTCATGGTCATGAATGAACCCGTTTTGGTGCGTTCGAACTCGAATGGAGCAGTACTGAAATTCTAAGGGGCTCTAAGATGACTCTCATACGAATCTAAAAGGATTCTAAGGGGACTATAGTGCTACCTGGGTTGAAGCTACAAATGTTACGAGCAGGACTGAAAATGTTTGGTCACTGTTATTTAAACAATGATGCACGTGATTCGCGAGATCGAATATGTAATCAAATAGTGTACATAGATGTGCATATACATATATATATATATTCTTGATCGTGATAATAAATAGCTATTCTTCAATTCCATTATTGAACCTGATAGACATCGATCTAACAGAAGCATTATATCCCATGCAGCACAAGAGTCATCGTTCATTCGCCAAAAACGCACTCTCTTAGTCACCCGAAAGTCACCGATTAGTCACTCTCATCATTACATGATGCTGTATTGTTGGGCTGGAATATTCCACTATAGAACCTTATGATGAGCACTCGTGATCTCAGATTTTAGACGCGACCCAATATGGACCATAGTAGCTGGTTAGACCCGAGGAAAAAGAACATACGGTCCATGTGCATTTGTATCTGTATTCTGCGGTTAATGACGAATAGATCGATAAGGACCAATGTCATTCCTTCCTTTGCCCAAATTGAATATATACACCAAAATTCACCTCACATTTTGTTATTCTTCTGGGATTATGCAACAACGTATGTGGATCTCTAGAGAGCTCAGAGTAAAGTTATCCTAGATCACGCAGCAATATTCTGAGGAATTTTATCGACATATTAAACTGCTGTACTACCTGGTGAACAACTGCCGTAGCAGGTAGGTTTTCGTGCAAATCTGGAAGGATGATCATGCATAAGTACAACACATTTTTACAATGATCATGTAACAGCTTTCTGATAACAAAACTCAACGATCAGGTTCATCCAAACAATTGTGAACAATACATCAACATCCTGAACTGCCACAGTAGTTGAATAGCTCGACTTGGCATTAATAGTATTTTCCGTGACCTCAGTCTACAGAACCACAGATTCATTGGAATCTCTAACTAGCGCTAATGGACAATAACGAGTGTAGATTTATATAATAGTTTTATGCCGTTTAACCACCTGTCCCCATTAGTACATATCACCTTAAGTGAATGGATGGTCAAGCGCTTATAAACCGCACTTCTTTATAAACCTTTTGAAACCGATAATTTATGATTCATAGTAAGCTACAAGTAAGCAAAAGCCGTAATAAAAATACTGTGTGTACTCTAGGTTATTGAATAAATTTCAGGAAACACTAGTGTTTATTACATGGTTTATCTAAAGCATATCCAACTATAAGATAAAAAATGAAATAAATAAACTGGGGAGAAAATGGGAACCCGTTAACTTTGTGGTAGCGAACAAAGTAGCCAAAAACTCAGCTTCAGTTTGGGTTGGACAACCATCAATCATGCACTTTCGCGCGCTGGTTTTTTTGACTGTCTTATGGTTGCCCTTTTGGATGAACAGTGTGAAAAAGGCAGAAAAGTTGAAAGTAGGGTCAAAGAGGAAGTGGAAAATTTCAGTGGACTAATGTTGCAAATAAATTGAGAAGATGCACGAAGGCCGCTGTTTACGACACCCACTCATATCACCCAGTGTCTCCAACAACCGGTTACAATCATCCCGAGGTCCCCATCCAGGGAGTCTCACGAGACCTGTGTGACCCAGTTCCTTGTTTCTAGTTTTCATGCCCTCNGACCACCCTTGATTTTAGTCCACCCACTTACCTCGGCGAGCATCGCTCGTCGTGGCAACCTACTTGGTGACATGCGTAACTGTGGTGATCCAGGCCTACACGATGGCGATCAATGAAGTTTGAATGCTGATGTCAATGACACGTGCATGGCTTCTGAATACACGTCATTGGTAGATGGTGCCAGCCAATCCAAGACAGTGCAGACAGAAGCAAGATTTTGCAAGCAGTACTGCAATCCCATTGGTGGAAGCCCAGATAGCCAATAATCTCCCTTTGTNTTAATCACCTTCATTTCTTTCAATAAACGAACTACTTACTGTCAGTCCTGTGGCCTTTTCCTTGCGTCTCGTTCTCGTGGGACATTGCGAATCCGTGCCATTGTGGTCCAGTGCTTCTGAGATCCAGTCCGTGATAGCTGATTATTGATTCGGGTTCTGTGATTCCTATTTCGTGGTTGGTGTTCCGAATTCCGTGTGTATTACTACTACTACAACCATTACAAATTGGCGTGGTGGAGCTCCTAACGATTGAGCAACTGAACCTTCGAGGAATGGGTCGAACGATTCGAGCTGTGGTGCAGCATTCGCAAAGGTGGTACACAGAATCGATCAGCTCTATTTCTTACTTCTGGCGGCCGTGACCTGTACTCCCTGTTGAGAAACCTGGCGTTTCCTGAGGCTCCGGCTAAACTACCATACGAGTCCCTGAAATTGATGCTGCTCAACTACCTGCTACCCACTGAATTCCAAGCACATGAAAGGGCCAAATTCAACTCCATTATTCGTGCCGATCATGTTTCCTGCCGTGAATCCATCCTGCAGCTGAACAAACAAGCATCACGCTGCAACTATGGTGATCGCCTGGAAGAACAAATGTGTGACCGCTTGGTGGCAGGCATCAATAATCTGACTCTTCAACGGAAGTTCCTGGAGAAGAAAGATTTAACTTCTGCCGATGCCCGCAAGATCTGTGAGCAACACGGCGACCTGATGAAAGCTACTTCCAGCGAATCAGTCACATTATTCCAACGGCAGAAGACCCGACCAAACCGACCTCCAATGGCCAAGTGTATACCGAAGCCGCAGCACGACTCTTCAGGCAACGAGAAACGTACCAATCCCTGTTTGTCATGTGGAGCTTACCATCTGCGCTCCAATTGCCGCTTCCGAAATGCCAAGTGTCATGCATGCGGGAAAACTGGCCACATTCTGAGAGTGTGCAAACAGCCCCGTTGCAATCTTGCACAGCCGACTGCTGCGAATGACACAAATCTGGTGCTCTCTCTACGATCCGAAAGCCAACGCATCCAATTCCTATACACAGATGTGACATAACAGTCCGGCACAACGCACAAAATCATTGTTGATACAGGAAGCATGGAGTCTATCATTTCTATTGCTGTGTTTCAGTTAATCTGTCCCCAAGCCAAAATCCATCCGACATCCGTGCGAATCCTTGGGGTGACTGCAAACAAATTGCCATTGATTGGTGAGGTTTCATTGATGGTACATTCCAAAGAACATCGCCTTGTTCCCATCCACTTCCTAATTGCTAAAAGCAGTCCATGCAAACTTGGCCTAACCGCCATTCGTGAATTGAACCATCGTGTGTCGCTCCATACAAACTTTATGTCTAATATGCACACCCATCTACAGCACATGGTCGTGAAATGTTCCAATAATACAGGAGGTATGAACGTACAGCCGGTTAAACTGGAAGTTGATGGTGAACCCATTTTCCTGAAACAACGTGTAATTCCCTACGGCCAACGTGATGGTGTACTGCAGGCCCTTGAGAAAATGGAGCGCGAAGGCACAATCACACTAGTCACATCCAGTACGTGGGCAAAGCCAATCGTGATCGCTATCCAGAGTGACGGCAAAATACTGCGAATTTGTGGTGATTACCGATTAACCCTCAACCCGCGGTTGCGAAAGTGTGCGGCGACCACCATGGAACCGGAGGATTTCATGAAAGCATTGCACGGTAGCACATGCTTCTCAAAGATTGATTTGGCGGATGCATACCTCCAGATTTCACTCGCCCCAACCTGCCGGCAATTCACCACTATCAACACATCATGGGGACTGTATCAATACAACTTCCTACCGTTTGGTCTCCACACATCCTCCGGCATATTCCAGGCGGCGATTGACGAAGTCATCCGCGGACTCGATGGCGTGTTACCGTACCAGGACTACGTCATTGTGTTTGGTACAACAAAGGCCGAGCATGACGATAGACTCCTCAAACTACTGGAGTGGTTCGCCATAAAGAACGTGTCAATTCGCGCTTCCAAATGCATGTTCAGCTCACCAGAATTGGAATTTTTGGGTTTCACAGTGGATACACAACGCTGTCGCCCTGATCCAAGTCGCTTCCGCCCATTGACTGAACTCGAGTCACCAAGAGACCAAAACCAACTCACATCCATCATGGGATGTCCTTGAACAGAACGGATGTCTGGTTGTCTGCATCTTCCGTCTACTCAAGAAGGCAGAACGAGGATCTTTGCAGATGCAGAAAGAAGCATTGGCTGTATATTGGGCCGTCCATCGCCTACACAAATACCTGTTCGGATTGCGTTTCACCATCATAACCGATCATCAAGCGTTGCAATATCTATTCAGTCCACAAAAGTCGATCTCCAAACCGACGGCGGCGATGATTCAGCGATGGAGCATTGCATTGGCTGCTTACGACTACGATATAGTGCATCGTCCGGGAAAAGTAATTCCCCAAGCCGATTTTCTCTCGCGGTGGTCCAAATTCTCGGAGGCTAAGAAGTGTCATTTCATTGCTACTGCTGCCCCGGTATCCCGAGAGGGGTTGCGCTGATGTACCAAAAGATACTATGCAGAAATCATAACGGTTTGATCAAAAGGATGGCGTCCCGACCTGAAGCGGAAGTTCGCAGCATTCTATGCACACTGTGAAGAAATCAGTGTCCAACCTGTTGATTGACACTTATGGTAGAAATTTGGACCTTTGTTTCTTTTCTGCCGTTGCTACATATTCAGCCTCATATATGTCATATCTGCATAGAACGCGATCCTAGTTATCACCCCTTTACGATAAAGCTGTACTGACAAATAAACCGGTATTCCTTTTGATGAATGATAACCCATATATTCCGTGTAAGGAGTGCTATTTATATACAAACAGTACTCCTTATACGCCAAGCAGTTTAGGTCATCCAGGCACATCTTGCCATTGGGCATTTATTGTGAGCATTTTTAGTAATAATCGCATCACAGGTCTCATACATTTTGGCCTCGCAAGCTGCAACGGAATCCACCGAGGATACCGTTTACCTAACACCAACCTCCGAGAATGTTTCCGACCAGCATGCATCCAGTACCACCTCAAAAAGTATTAATATTGATGCATTTTAACAGTTCTGTGCGTGAACGCAAATTCAAATTCAAATTTTTGTTATGGGAAAAAACTTATAAAAACTTCGCTTATCAAATCCCATAGGATGTTTACATATTGGTTCGGAACACGATTCACAAGATCACAATTAGTCCATGGAAGTAAAATAGTAATATAATGTTTTTGACGAGTACAGGAGAATATATTATGTGGTTAGGTGTTGAAACAATATTTACCAGAGCATCATGAAGCTGACGCTTGAAAGATACTAATTTTGGCGCACAGACCATGCGAGGTGGTAAAGAGTTCCATTTTCTGCACACTGACAGCAAATGAATGGCGTCTGCAGTCGAGACGGCTCTTTTGGTGTGCCAACTTCAGTGGATTCCCTCTGAGATGAACATTGGTTGATAGAACCAAAAGATATCTACATGGATGGTTGGGCTGTTGGAAAATCCGATACAATAAGATCATATCACCTCTGATTTGACGATATTGAGACGAGTATAGCTTCAAGAGCTGTAATCTTTCGCCATAGGTTTTGGAATGTAGACCTTTGACCATCTTGGTAGCCATTCTCTGCGGATGTTCAAGTGCCTTCCGATCTCGCTGCAGCCATGGGTTCCAGGCCTGCACCGAGTACTCGGTGTATGGACGCATATATGTGGCTAACAGACGTGGCCGGCTCAAACGATTGAGCAGTCCAACCTGTTTTACCGCCATGGATGATG
>UZAN01054037.1:0-11797 GCA_900618425.1 Echinostoma caproni
ATCGATGGGCACAACTATTCATAGTTAATGGTTGTCCAAGCTAAAACTGAAACTGCTCTTCCGGCAGGAGTGCAGTACCGCTATGGTACCACCACTAAAATTGGCGCGCTTCCTAATTTCGATCACCAAAAGCTAGTAAGTGCGTTTCAGAGGTTCGCACGTCGAAAGTGAGTGCGATAGCGTTATCCAGGATGCAGAATCTCAGGTGTTCAGTTTTTCCCCTTAAATAACGCTAATCCTAAATGCATTTATAATTCAGTCTGCAGCATGTCGTCTCGTAATCAGTGCTAGATCAGGAACATATGAGGACAGCTGCAGTATGGTTCGATTATTTTAATACTACTAGTGACTATGAGAATAACTTTGTGCTTTTCCAGGTGTGAGTCATTAATCGGGGGATGTGTACGAAAGACCGATACACACATCAGTTTGAAGTGGTGTGCATAACCAATAGTGCCAGTTAAAGCCAATCATTCCACTCCTTTTCTCCATTGTTCTCATCTTGAACAGAGGACCGACTACGCTACTCAGTACAACATTGGCCCTATGCCTGAAATAGCACATAGTCCAAAGCCCCCATAATATATCGTTTTTCATTCCATCTTGAGAGGTCATAAACCAATATTTTCTGCTTTTGTCTTGTATTGATACGTATATACGAACGAACATTTCAACTGGTGTAGGTTCTAAACGATATCTATTGCATCGTTCCATTTACCCCGTACTAGGACTTTGGTATAGCCTAAAACGTTGTTTTTAGGTGAAACAGGAAAACAACCTAATAATCTGTCTGTATGTATGCAAATGGCGAGTGATGCATACCTTCCACGAATCGTTTGAATAGTATTTTTGGAGTTCACACTTGGTTTATGAATGCATTTACAAAGTGAGATTTTCTTCATACACATTCCATTTTCATTCTCCACATTGTTGTTGTGTAAGCAGAACATTCCGGATATAGTAATCAATATTTCATTTGGGGCTTTGTCAACACTATTACTACTACTGTTGTGAGATACTACTCACTTGTGAGTAGTCGGTAACTTTCGGTGATTAAAAATAGAACAAGACCATCAAGGACCAAGTAATATATTTGGGAAGAATAAACACTGCCTGCTCTACCCATTACCCGATGTGCTGCGAAGGCATGTTTCTGATGAGCTTTTCGTGTTATGCATGCAAAATTAGTGACCTTCAATCTGTATTCTGCAATAAACAATTCTTCTCGACCAGCACTGCCTTTTCGGAATATAACACTACCACTACTGTTGTGATCCACTGCTCACTTCTGCTAGTAGTTTTTCACGCGCGCACAAGTTAGCGATTGTTGGATATTCACGGCACCTGTGAGTGGAATAAAGGATTTAATATTGTAACTGTAGAGGAGACAGACAAACTGTCGGCTGATGATCACCGATGAAGAGACGTTCATGAAAATCTCAACCAACTGTTGCAAATCAGAAGTCGAGCTTTATTTCATCGGTTTCGCCCAATTCTTACTTTCTCCAATATTACCTAAACAATGCTAGTTTAATTAAATTTATTACCACCATTCGTTAAATTTGGTAGGCGTTTTATTTTTGTTTTTCTGCAAAAAAGAATCCCTCTTTCGGTTATGGTTGACCAATAATTTTGTGTCTTTAGGGTAAACTCCAATGAACGCTGTCCTCCGGGTGCCGAAAACCCAGATATCTTCAAGCCACGTAATTGAATTATTGACTAAAGGTCATAGTTTCACTTCGAACAGTTCGTTTCCAAAATGTGGTCTTCTTGGTGGTTTATTTTCTATCTCCGGTGCATCTTTCTTCTTCTTCCTTATTGATAATATCGTCGTCTCACTTTATTATCATTATGATCGTGCGTTCCGTGCTGGTCATCAATCACCCCTTTCCTCTGTCCCTTGCAGATCAGGTCTACCCAACTTCTGTTCCGTCAGTCTTGCTCTGTACGAATTCGGGTACCGAGCTGTTGGTCTCCGTATTGACAGTGGTGACTTGGCTTTCTTATCGTTGATGGTCCGGGATGCGTTCAAACGTATCGCNATTCGGTACTCAGTTTTTCAGAGATCTGGTCTCGTGTGTGGTCCTCTTGCCTCCTATGTGTTTATTTCTTCCCTTGCAGGCCGTGTGCTCCCGAGGAGTCATATGGATATTATTTGGGACAAAATTCGTTGTAGTGACCGACAAAAAGACCGAAAGTTTTTGTCGTCCAGATTGGATCTCGTTAGTAGTGTGTACTTTTGGGACCATGGACCATAGGCTTCAGAACCGAAACACTATACTGCTGACGGTCAAAACCTTCAGCGAGTAGCTATCTCGGTTGATAATGCATTTTTCAGTTCGTTCATCTGATTTTTCCCCACAGACAGCAGACTGTGATATTCTTGTGTCTGGAATGTGCGTTTCATGCCCAACACTTGACCATCTCATTGTTTTCATGTCTTCTGTAGTCACGGAAATCAGTAAATCTGGTAAACAATCTTACCAAATGCGTACCCTTGCTTTCTTTTGACGTTTGTATGACGGAGCCACATTGTCACATTTGGGTTACAAACTTTCCATAAGCTGTCCGTTCCCCTAGATTAGCGGAAACATCACTCTTCTGTGTTCAATGGTCGTCAACGTCTATAGGTCCAGGAAATCACGTGATAAATCAACTATCCTAAAGAAGTGATTTCCTGTTCTAATTCAAGTCAAGAGTGCACTTTATTCATCCACTGTGGACAGAATTTGTAGTGAAAATAGTGTTATCGCTTTTGCTTTGGCATTGCACGCTATTTAAAATGAGCTTTAAGATATGACAAATAGTTACTGAGACGATAATGAATCGAACATCGAAAACGCGTAAAAATATAAGGAAAATGTCAACGTGGGAATTTACATCAGACGGTGTATAATTTCGTTTGATATTCGCTCCTAAGAAACTAACCAACGTGAAAGGTAAGGTACGAGCAGTGGTACGAGTATATAGAGATCTAAATCTATTACACGTTACAGAAGTTGAAATGGAGCTAGATTGGGCTGTGTGTAAGGGATGTGATTCATCGGACAAGATGGAGTTACGCACACGATTACACGCCTTCAGGTGTTGGTTGACAATGGAATCAACTGGCTTCTCATAAGATACAGCTCCATATTCAGAGTTGCTTTTCAGAAAGCTTCCAATTAATATGAAACTTTTAGAGAGTAGACCGGGAAGGATAACGGGAGGGCAGTAGGTCCAATGACATAAAACGCAAGAGAAAATAAATTTGGAGATGATGTACAATGGCACCCTAAGGCGTGAGATATAAAAGGTCAACTTTCTGACTTTAAGAAATGTTTGATCCACGTGATAGAACCATTTGAGGTCAGCAGACACGAAACATCCAAGACATTCGAAGTGTTTTCGACTTTTAAGTTATTGATCAAGATATTGAGAACAGGTGATCCAGAAAGAGTAAATAGCATACAGTCAATGGAAAACAAAACTTCAATGCATTTGTTGGGGTTTTCAAAAAAGGTTAACACCATCAGACCATTCAGAAATGAAACTTATGGCTGATTGAAGGCGGTTAGTTGAAGAGTTGTTGTGAGATACACCACCAACTACTATCGACATATTTAAAAGTGGAGACAATTGGGGTGACTGGCAAATTTTGGATATAAAAAGAGAACAGGAAAGGGGATAAAATTGCTCCCTGCATTACACAGTAGAAGACCTAATACCATTGAGACAAGTGAATTGGCTTCGGTCGGTAAAATAGTCGTGCACCCAATTCAAAAGATGTGGAAGNCTGCCGTAACAGTGTCAATAGGATGTTTCTGTCGACAGACTAAAACACGTTTGTGTAGTCCAAGAAACAAACGTGAAAAATATTGTTTTTGGTCTATAGTGAATAAAGTAGAATGTATAAGACAAACAACCGCATCTAAAGTAGAGCAACGCTTACAATAAGCAATCACGAAAATCAAGATTAGAGAACAGGTGCTTAATAATAATACGCTCAAAAGTCTTAAGTAATACTGAAGATGATGCAATAGGCCGAAACTTACCTTTTTCTTTCTTAGGTACTGGAGTGATGCGCACATCACGCCATGTGTTAACTAGTTTTCCTTCTGACAGACATGCATTAAAGATAAATGAAACGGTTTGCGTGAGGTGGTTTGCACATGTTTTAAGGACCACTGGGGATAACCCATAAGGACCAGCAGATTTATTTTCATCGATATCATTTAACTCCTTTAAAACTTGCTCTATTGTGACAGACACAGGAAGGTGGAAATCAAGCGGCGTTGTGTTTGGTCTCGGTAAAGCTTGCACAACGTTTTTCACTGAAGCAAATGATTTGTTGAGCTCATTGAGATCACATGAGACTGTAATAGGTAAAGTTGAACGACAACGGGGTAACTTCAGTCCGTTCCAAAGCTGACGACAGGATTTGTCTCCCACCACGATGTCGGGATACAGTTGATTGAGATGTGCTATCTCGCTTCTGATGTGGAAGTTGACAGATTTCACCGTCAGTTTATCTCTCGAGCGATACGCCCTTTCTTTCAGCTTTGATAGCCATTTCATTTTATCGGAGATGAATCGGTTGGGCTGTAGATGAATCCTTTCCTGAGGGCAGCACACATAATAATAGTTGAGGTAATTGGTAAAGTTCTCACAGAAGACTGAAATATCGGGATCGAAGATTTGTAAGTCCCTACTGCCAACCATGGATTTTAACTCCATCAAATTGGTCAGATGATTTTGTCGTAAACGTATCTTACATGTATTGTTCTTCACCAGGATTTGTTGCTTGCATTTACCGTATATTTTAGGTAAAAATTCAGTCGTACAGTGATCGGAATTGCCTACTGGTGCACGTTTGAAGGCACGGAAAAAAGATGGTTCGGTAGAGAAGAAGTGGTCCTAAGAGGCATCATTTCGAGTGGAAAAAGTAACAATGTTCTGAAGGGACGTAAGTGTGTAAAAACTCACATCAGATCTGTTAAAATCGCCAGCAATGATGAATACAGATGTGACAGATTTCTCCAGCATGATTGGATAGAATACATCCGGGAAGGTAAACAACTCACTAGGAGTACAGTCATGAGTGATGTATAGGTTTGAAAATATGATCGAAGAGTGACCCAGGAGAGAACGTGGTTTACATTCTACAGAAATATAAGAAATGTTTTGTGTGCAGGTGGTCAATATGCATTTGGTGGAATTACACCACGACCGGCGCACATAAGTGATGACGCCTCCACCTTTAGTTTTCCTTCCTGGAGGTCTATCTGCTCGAAATAATTGGAAGCCTTCGATCTAAACCAATTCGTCCTCGACGGATTCTTGTGACCAAGATTCTTGGAAAGGTAGCACACAACTTTCGGAGTACTTGCCGCAGTGAACAAGAAGACCGATGTCCGATAGCTTAGAAAAAATTTGAGCAGATATTCGACTATAAAATGAAAAACCAATGCTCTTCAGGTTTCGGTGCTCAAGTGCAACTTTCCAGCCAGCGCGATTTTTTCCGTTTGTCATGTGAATATTTGGTAATCCTTTTAACGTTATTTCTCAGAAAACGAGAAAAAGGACGGTTCGTTGATGTATCCCACGGATACTCGTACGGAAATTAAACTGAGCGCGTTGTAGGCTATCCTTGAGATCACCGTAATTGATACAAAAATATATCCAGAGGTTGTGTGATGAAAAAACCAAAGCTCTAGCGATAACAAAAATGACACGGCCAACCTCAAAGGCCCCGCCAGAATTAATGTTTGTAATCCCTATTCTATCGAACGCAAACATCATTTTTGACCAGTAGCACCTTAATTTGCTAGTGAATGAGAATACCTCGGATTAATTCGATTCGCTTTTTTATGAATGTGGACTCATTCGATTGATATTTCATCTGCGCAATAATAGTAATCTTTCTGTCTGGACTCCTCCATGATGTCCCAAATTAAGTTATCGTACATTTTTCCCGGGTACCGACACGATGATGTCCTTTTGATCACATTCCTATCAATTTCACTGCCTGATTTCATGTACACTTTCATGAACTCTCCGTTTATTCCCGTTCATCACTTATTCAACGTTTGAATAGTTTCGATCTTCCGTGGTTCGAGAACATTCGCATTCTGGTTAGCAATGATCTCAACGAGGACACACTATTCTCGCTCAATCAACAAGTATGTTTTATTGGTTTTATCTTGGTATTTTGCGTTTTAAACAAAATAATCAATCCTCTCAGAGGCATTGTTTCTCTCTCTCTTCAATAGCACGTCAATGATGTGTAGCTGTAGCTTTAATTCAATCAAGTTTAGGCTTCTGTTTAACATGTTATGTTGTTGTGGTACACGCGCACCGGCACTTTGCATCCGGCTCCCTGAGTAATCAGTGCCGATTTCTTCAGAGATATTCGTTTTCTTTCAAAGTCGCTTTACAATCATGGTGTTCGCAGTCTTTCGGCTTATCTTAAGATGATTTTTTAAAATGTAGCATTCAATTGTATTTTCACTGAAAATCTATCGTCAACTTTGCTCAATATGTTCTTCAATCCGTCCATCATTTGCTTACCGTTCTTACCTCCCACATCCACTTGTATTCATAACTTTTACTTTCAGCTGACGGTAAACCTCCCGTTCATAGATTAGTCTTTTTGATCCCCTTTTTGCTGTATTCTTTATTTGTTGTACTTGTTTCATGGTTTTCGTTCGTTCGTATGAGTTTGTGCGAGTGAGGTTGTGCCCATTTGCATGTTTGTGCCCTGTGCACACACCTCGCCCGTCCGGCATTATCATGCATTATCACTTGCTCGTTGCTTGTATTGCCTCTCCTCAACCCCTTCACCTGTTTTTGTCTTTCATAGCTTCCTGCACCTGTAAGCTTGCGGTGGACTGTTCTTGCGACGTACACTGTTCACCAGCAATTATATTTGTGTTTTTTTGGTGTTGCCACGTTTGTGTTCCTTTCCATTCTATTTCACGTTTATGTGCTTGTTTTGCCCTCTCTCTCCGCCGTTGCGGTTGGGGTCGAGCGTTTCGTCGGCGCGAATCACCTCGTCTCGGACAGTTCTCCGATTGTTCCATTGTGACATCTTTTTACAGTCTGTTCTCACTATCTGCGGCCGAATGCAGTTAGTTGCAAGTGGAGTAGTGATGTTTAGACCCATATTATAGGAGCGAACACTTCGAAAATTTCACATCACCACTGGAACTTTAACAACCATATGCAGTTAAACAGCGCTTCTTTGAATTTCGGTCTCCTTAATATTTACCACATGGAGAATTTGGCCATTCAATTTCCATGGATCCCGGTTCTTTGTTGACATGCATTTCTTAATTCCAATTTAATGATTTCACCGGAGCACCTTTGATCCATAAAATGTACGTTTGCAGACACCTTGAAGGGAAATTTTAGATTTTGGATATCAGTTCGTAAATTTTTGACAGTCTGGGCTTCCGGAAGTTACCTAAATTCCCTTGTGCTGCTGACGATAGGTAATCACGTCCGATTGAAATCTGAGACAGATTTTTATATTTCACAATCTACGTTGCCAACCGGTGCACTGCAACTCACAATTCACTTTTCCATCTTGCGATGCCGGAAATTTATGCACGGTGGTCTACGTCTCCCAATTTTCTTAGGGAAATGCTGAGTATTCGCGCATCTCTACCCCGACACTTGGTCGTCAATGGACAACTGCATCATAATCAGACTTTTCCTCGAACAAGAGTTCGAGGTAAATCACAATAATAATAACGACCAATTTCACCTTTTCTGATCGATTAAACTGTGGATGATATTTCTTAGTATTCCCTGTCTAATCTCAAGAAACGTCTGCATGGAAAGTGGAGGGCTTCCTCAGACTACACTGGTAACACTCCCCTTCCGTGCGCCTAAATTTGAGACCTCCTAGACTTGTGAACCGATCTCTGGCTCACAATACCGTGCTATGAAAGATATTCCAAGTTCTTAATGTGCCAAGCAGATATTCCAGACTGTCTGGATTATAAACTTATATTCGCGTACGGTGATTACTTTATCTGGGAGCTGCTTTGCTGTTGATAAACCTGTGTTTTCAGTTCTAGGATAACTTGACATTGTATTTTTACCGAAAAGGCGAGTCTTCGATGCCAAATTGCGTGCTTAGCCACTAAGGTTTCAATGTGTCTGCTTCCTTTTGTGTTTGCCAGCTGCTGCCTTGGTGGGTACAACGTATCAAAGTTAAAATGTTTATTATGGGCGGTTTAACAAAGTTAACGCTTATCATGCCCCATCCCATTTTTACAGAATGTTTGGAACAGCTTTACAAATGGAAAATGATAATAATATGCGTGATCCCTCGCAGATGTTGAGTGTACCAATGCTTTTTCAAGCTGCGATTTTAAAAATTCAACTGTAGGTCTACCAAATATGGGGTGGAAGAGAATTTCACACATCGCACACGCTCGCTCCAAACTAGTGATGGCCCTGATCTAAGTGACTGTTCTCGGTCCTCATCTTCAACGAATGCCCCCGAGATTATTACTTTGAGGTAAAACAACACAGAGCGGCAAGGTTGGTTAGGTTGATTCACTGTGTTATGTCAATACTGAGTTTCCACGAGTAAAGCCCCAATATTAGTAGTCTTTCGGTGTGTGCTGTTATACAGACCTTTAAACATTTCTGTTGCCTGCGTTTATGGAGATTCTAAAGCCACGTCACGGTTCAACCAGGGATTTCATACTTGGATGGTGTATTACACGTGTGGCCCAATGAACGCTGATAGTGAGCATGGGAACAGTGCTGTTTCGAACTGCCCGAACACGTTAAAGTAATCCAACTTAATTTAGAAGTATGAAATGCTGTGTCGCAGTGTGGGGAAAATCCTATATCCTGTTGTACCGTAACTACTAAATCCCTTTTGGCACCTGATAGTATTTGATTCTCCAGAATATAGGAGAAACGAGTCTTGTGTCGCATGGGAATAATTTAGCATTTTGAAACGTTGAATCGGTGTCATTGGCGATTGATCATCCGTGAGCTGCATCGATCGTCTCTTGGGGTGCAAAATAATCCTCTGATTGTGTTACTGTTCTTCAGATTTTCGCATCGTCCACGAATAGTAGTAAATTTGACCCACGGATATCTGTTAAGTCGTTTATAATTACAAGAGAAAGAGCACCAACCTCGGATCTTTGAGGAACCTCATACAGTTGCGACAGGTCCAGATAATGAATCACGAACTGATATGGTTCTTTGTCCCAGAAACTCATAGATCCAGCCGAGAACCAAACCAATTATTCCTAAATTCCAGAGTTTTCGCGGTAGAATTTGTTGTTTTGCTCCATCGAATGCTTTGGGACGTCCAAATAAACTACGATTCGTAGCTCATCTGTGTCGACAAATTTTCTCCACTCATCTCGTGTAAGAAGTAGATTTTTGGTGCACAAACGTTTGTGCCGAAATCCGCGCTCAGTTGGAACCAAAATATCATCCTTTTCCAGACAATCCATCAACAAATCTGCCATAATAGCTTCATGACTTTCAGCAGCATCGGAAGAAGTGTAACAATGCGGCGGTTGATCAGATTGCTGCGTGAGTCTCCTTTATAGATGAGTGAAATCATCTCCTCCTTTAAAGACTGCGGAATTATCGCCTGGTCAAACATCCTTTGGTGGAGGACAGCCAGTAATGACTAATGACACCAGCTGGTTTCGATTCCCGGTAACCTTCTCATGGTAGCGCCTGTTTAACTGTATATTTTCAATCGCGTTTACGGAATGCCCATCCATCGACTGCCGTTGAATGGTCGTGTGATTGGGCTAATCACCACNCCATCCCGAAGCCTTAAATTCCAATCCCGCAACCGCCACTCATCCCGCTTTTGTATATTCTCAAGCAACATTCGATAAACCCAAGTTATCTGAAAATTTCATGTGAATAATTGAGGATTTGATTCAATTCCATAGGGGAAATTCGGCAGGTATATGGCCAATAAAGCGTGAACTGGAAAGCTAGGAAGCACTTTGAAATTGAATTCAATCCTCCATTACTCACATGAAACAAGTAGTCAGGTTGTAATTGTTTCCAAGCGAGTCATAACCCCGGAGGCTAGTGCTGAGATGAGTGAGGTCTGTAGCCTGCAACAAGCTCGAAAAGATGGTGTGTGCAATAAAAAGAGAACCAGATACCCATTGTTTGTGGAGACAGTCTTGAGGAACCGGAACTCATCTCCTATTGTTTTTGCTGCAATTTTCCCTTCATCATTTCTGTTCGACGGCACAATGAATTCGTTTTCACTTTGGTCGATACAAAGCTGTAGAAGTGTATGTATTGGCCCTTCAAATTCGCTTTCCTGTACAGTGAATGCTGCATCCAGCCATCTAATGTACGACTCCAGCGGACGTCCGAAATGCCGTTTTCTTGTGATTGTCCACCTCTTAAGTGCGTCACATTGTTTCAAGAGTAGCTGGAAAATTCCTGAATAGTTCACTTGCGACATTGTGTCAAACAGTTCAAAAATATCATCCTAAAATCATGTGTATGGCACGCCGTTTCAAGTGAACGATCAATGTTAGTTGTTTTGGCGTCCCGCCATAAAAATCATCCAACACCGGTTTTATCGATGATTCCACGGTCACCATCTTTGTGTCAATAACCTGACAGTTGACTAATTGCGAGTTATTTCACCCATATGCAAGCGTGGTTGTCGTAATCACCCTGATAACTATTGTCCTATAACCCAATTACCAGTCTTATCGTAAATCATGGAGTCAATTGTGGTGTTTTCTGGAACACTTAGAGACCTACAACATTCTACAGCCCAACACGGGTTCATACAAAAGCGATCTCGCCCCACCAAGTTGCTTTTTGTTAGAGACGAATAGACCAGAACTGTCGACGTGATTTATCTGGACTTCTGGAGAGCGTTTGATCGGGTAAACCATCGGAGTTTGTTGCCGATGTTCTATAATGACTACATTCGAGGTTTCGTGCTTGATTGGATTAGAGCATTCCTCTGACAACGAACCAAATCGGTTCTTGTTTCTGATTTCCTACCCTGTTCTCTCAACGTCACCTGCGGTGTTCCACAAAGCTCTGTACTTGATCCCCAACTTTCCGCGCATTCATAAAAGATCTACCGGATGTGTTGGGGCCAAAAACAGTACTTTTTGCGAACGAAGCCGAAATCTGCAATACAATAGCGGAACCCGAGGGTTCGATATCACTATCACACAGCTTATCAATCGTCGACGGATAATAACATTGAATTCACTGTTTCTAAATGCAAAGTCTCATCCCCACGACACAGGACTAGATCCTGGTATTTCCTCGAAGATCACCAGCTGCCACATACCACAAGTAAGAAGGACTTAGGTGTAATTGTTAAAGAGGACTTGAGCTTCTCGATCAATTGCGTCAGGGCTTCGCCCGTTTCTGTTAACAATGTCGGCTTGTTTTGATCGAATTGAATCAGTGTTGTTCCCACATCTGCTGTTAGTGTACATTCGACCGTAAACCGAGTACACAATTGAAGCTTGGAGCCCATGATTGCAATGTGATCGTAAGATGCTTGAGCGCCCACAAAGGATGGCCACCAAGATGGTCAAGGGATTGCATTACCTCACCTGTGAGGAGAGATTACGATCACTAGGACTAGATGCTCCCCCCCAATTGCTCTCCGCCCAATTGGAGGAAAGTTGGCTTATCAAAGACTGCAGACCTAGAGCCTTTCGTGTCGGCTGCTGCTCACGTTGTCGTCCAACATGCACCTTAGGAGACATCGTTTCAGGTTATTGATTCCAGAGTGTCGACTGGGATGCGGGTGTCAATCTGCTTC